>JAMKCH010061999.1:0-86513 GCA_023653785.1 Ophioderma brevispina
GCCTCCACAGGTTTCAAGCCAACAAACCATTCGCCAACGGCTTGTTTCGCCAAAAGACAAGGCAAACGGTTGAAGAACAAACTGGTGCTGTGTAAATCCCGCCTCCCCTGTAGCAGGCTTGACAAGGTTTATATTGGGGAAACAAAAAGATCTGTTGGAGAACGTATTAAAGAGCACACGGCCAAGATAGCCAACAATCTTTCTGCAGTGGCCGAACCCAACAAGATACGGGCCAAACCCTGACTTGAAGAATGTGAAAGTTCTTTTGCGAGAAAGATAAACTGTTGCCAAGAAAAGTGCGAATAGGCATCCTTATCAAGAAAAGAACCTAGCCACCCTAAATAGGGACGGGGGGGCGTGACTTTCACAACTTTTATGACTTTCTTCTGGAAACACCTAGTGTAACTTCAAGGACGACACCAACGTCTGGAGTTAGGAGAAAGTCATATCAGTCAACATTCAGCTTCCATCCGCTTAAGACGGAGAAAGGTTCTCCTGAAAATTTCGTGATCATACAAACGTGAGTGTTTGTAACAGTATGAATTCTTTTATTCCATGGTATCACAATACCAACACGTCTAAGAACATTCATCCCTGATTTTATATGATGGCGCAATACAGCATCGGTAGGGTCATCACAGATTTCAGCTGAAATAAGACCCAATAAATCGGGAAATCCGTTGAACCAGAGAGTAGTAGCATACTATATGAAGTTAGAGCTCATGATCGCGGTCGTACGTGGCGCTTATTATTCACGCTATGTCAAAACGTCATACTGCATAACTTAGACCGCGTGTCCGGTGTGGCGCTATCACACTACAAAACGTTTATGGGTATTTTTAACACATTTTCTTTCGCCTGAAGCAAGCCTGTAACTCGTCCAGTCAAAGCGAGCGAATAGCATGCGCACAACCGGAACTTTGACACATGTTCACTGTTACGCATTCACATGACAGAAATTCGCTCCTGCGACCGTACTGCGACTGGAAGTATATCCTGGGGGGTTTTTTACAAAACACCCACTACCGGAATCAAATCAGGTCATAGCGCGTAATGCACTGTTCCATAGTCATTTGAGTACGCGCAGGCCGATCAGTGAACTCTGGTTGGGGGTATTTTCATGCAAGTTCACGCTGTCAAAGTTTCCCAGGGAATTTTTAAAACGTTGTTGATATTTGCGCAAGTTAACGATCAAGTCTAGGGCAAACAACCCTCAAGCAAATGTTATCACATGTCCTCGGCCACTAGGCCTTTTTTCTTTTAAATTCCCGAAATAGCAATAATCAATGACTGCTATGATAAGGCAAACACGCACAAACAATCTAAACAAACAAAACGAAACACCAAACGAAACAATAAGCACCCAAAGCAAACAAAACAAAGCAGCCCTCAAAGCCACCCCAAAACAAAACAAAACCAAAACATGTCAACAACAAAAACAAACCTTAAACAAAACAAAAATAAAAAAAAAACGAGTTTTGTTTCCAGTAGGTTCCCGACAAATTTCAATGCGAAATGAATTTTTTATTATTATTTTTGAAATTATGTATTTTTTTTAATTTGTCAGTGTTGTAATTATTTTTAAACGGATCTTCCCCAAGAGCCTATAATATACCAAATGTAGTCAAGACAGTCGGAAACCATATTTAAAAATCAACAGTAGGCCTATTTGGAACACACTTTTATTTATTTTTTTATAAAGGCACTGTTCTATATCTGAGGCATGTTAGTTTAAAAAAGAGGCTATCAAAGTTAATGATGCCCCCTCGGTACCTCTAAAAGAAACTCATTGAAATATAAAAAATGAAATGCAGTTTGTTAAAACTCTTCAAAATCAAAAATGCGTGCAGCTTACCGAAAAACAAAAGCTAACATTAGTTAACAGACTTGTTGTTTTCACCTTTTTTGGTTACCTAAAGCGAGGGGGTTAAGCCTTAGCATATAAAAACCTATAAGAATTTTGTCGAAATGTGCCTCACACACAACCCAATCTCCCTTCAATGATCAAATTTCCCGGTCAAAATTCGGGCTTTTCAGTTGATTTTTTTCAGGACATTGTTTATTTATTCCACTAGCGCAAACACGCCCACGAAAAATAGACACGTCGAACGTTATTGGTGACGAACACACTGCGTACACGCAGCCAGCTACGCTGTAGTTCGGCCCGCATAATTTTGACCAATTGCGTGCCGCGTTGCAAGGTGCGATGACTTCACGCAGTCCACGCGAGTGTGTTGGGAATCGGTAAAACAACTGCTGTTCGTCATCTCGTGCCCTTAAAATATGCAGTAATTCATCAATTTTCTATGAACAAAAGAGGTTCTATGAGCGATGTTTTAATTATTTTAGTTGAGATTCCATTTAATAGCATAACAAAATTAAGAGAAATCTGTTCATAGAACCTTGACCAAATTACGTTAAAAGTTGAGTGACAAAATTTTACTTTTCACTTTTTGGAAATGAGTAACACCCGGGGGGGGTTCTGGAGTATGGTCGGGTACCATGCTCGTTCCAAAAAAAGACGGGGATAGCATGCAAATGCGGGAATGTACCGCTAGGGGTATCAAATTCACAATAATCACGTTCTCGTCCCGCTCAGGGGTATCAATCAGTTGTGATTGTGACTGGTTCAATGATAAAAATAGGAAAATTAACCTAAACATATCAGCAAAAACCCAGAGTGGTGTAAATTTTTCTTGGAGAGCACAATTGTCCATTTTTCTTATATATTAGGATATTTTAAAGGTAGAATCTTTTTTATTCACATAGTTAGAACGGGTCCCGCAAGGGGTATAATTTCACCGCAATTGGTCCCGTTTGGGGTATAATTTTCACTAAAACTCGCCAAAAACTGGTCCCGTTAGGGGTAGATTTTCACAAAATTGGTCCCGTTAGGGGTCACCTTCAGACCCCCGGAACGAGCAATGGGTACCCAACAAACCCTGAGAACCCCCCCGGGAGTAACTGAATAAATGCTTCCAAATTGTATGATAGAAAGACCATTTTGCTCTCTATTTGTTGTAATAACATTGTCCAGTTTTTCTACCTATTTTTTAACAAAATTGATTTTGAATATGTGGGTTTTGGGGCGAAAATTGAGATTTAAATCGTGCATGCGAATTACAGCAATAACCGTTATATTTTCGTCATTTCGGGGGCTTTACAAATCGGGCTACGCGTGCATTTTGATCCGTATGGTGTTGGGGTTTTTAAAATGTTTACAAATTTGGGTCGCACATGTATGACCTTCACTTGTCTCATGTCACTTGGATTTCCGGTTTGGACTGTCTGTGAAGTGAAATTATCATCCTCTAAAAAGTGCCTCAAATATGCTCTTTTAAGTTTAATTTCTTCCTGAAAACTACTTAAAACGTTTAAGGGTTTGTCTATCGATGTCTAACAGCCCAAAAGTAAGTACATTTGCTAAACATGGACTCTTTTAGAGAAGCGTTAAGTTGAGCAAAATTGTTTCTACAAAAAACAAAATCGGTCCCGAGTTCATTTTTGCATGACTTGAGGGCCAGTAAATTGTTCAGTTGAGAAAAGATAAGGCCAGTCAAGTCATGCTTTAGCAGGACGGGTATTGCCTACTCTGACGTCCCCTTCAAGGGGTCACGCTTGCCAGCGCGATAATCACTTTCGTTTTTGGATTTCCTTTGAAACTTGTCTGAAACACATGATATTATGCCCAATTTTCATCAAACTACGTTTTTTTCAATTAACTGCTTCATGTAGATTTTACATTGATACCATGTCACTAAAGCCATTTTTGGTGGTATTATAGATTTTAACTTAAACTAAGCATGTCCATGGACCTAGATGTGTTGGCAGAATACTTAACTCATCCCTAATTTTGTTTGTCCATATGTACAAAACACCATGAACTTACCGTTAGGGATTTTTCCAATGTTACAGGCACTTGTCTTTTCTTGAATTGATATGGGTTGTCCACATAGCCAGCCAAGGGACAACACCCACTCAAACGTGCGAAACCACGCAATTCCCATGTTGTCACATACTCCTGAAAAAATTAAACATGGGAATGTTTGTGTACGATAACCCGTCAGATACTGCATAACTCTTTGTGTTAGCTCGCGACCCCTTTGAAATGATCTGGGAGCTGTTAAAATTAACATTTAACCCAAAATTTACGTTTTGGTCATTAAAAGTTTGCGACATTTCTGCCACTTCAGAATATAGGAATCACCAGTCCGAACAACACTATAGTAATGTCTACGCAAAGAAAGGTATTTTCATTCATTGACGAGACTAGATATTATTATGGCAATGATATTTCAGTTCACGAACCTAATTTTTTCAAAATGCTCATTTGAAAGTAGATTTTAATCATTCTTTTTCCTTGATTTAACTTGGTGACAAGAAGTTTCATTTATGAAATTCTTGTAATTTTTGCGGTACTCGGTTTAGTATCGTTCTCAAGAAGAAGCGGTCAATATGGCTACCAAATGATCGCTCAACCCTCGGATGGCACATGTGTAGGTCAGTTGTTACCAAACCGCGCCACGTCTCCACACATGAAGCAGGCTTTTAGGTTGTCCCTTAATATTGTCAAGGGGGGCCGGACACCACCTCTTGATGTGTAGGCATTTGGTGATTCCAAACGGTTATGTTTGGAACTGCACGTGCATATGCATGGCAGTCGTGGTCCAAGACCTAAGGGGTGACATTACAAACCATCTTTTTAAATCTTTGTTTGAAACAATGCCATGTTAAAGGTTGCAACGAGAGATTTATGAGGTTACACCAAAATATGATCATAATAATAATTTCAAATAGATTATGACCAAATAGATTTCTACCCGTATTGTTGCTTGCCGAAGTCATAAAAGAGAAAAAAAAGTTGAATTTGATTTGCTTGTATTTCAATTTAAAACCTAGACTCAATTTTGTATTGCTTCCCATAACGAAATTAGAAATTTCACATTTTTTGTACAAAGAACTTTTCCTCAGCTTAATCCTTTCAGACTGGGATATTTTTTGATGGAAACCTTTACATCAGGGCAAAATCATACTGATATGTAAATCTCTTGTTGCACCTTAAGATAATTAATTGACTTTTAAATTCGTCGGGGTTGGGAAATTCACCCCGCTGCAAAATAGTATAAATTCCAATAACGGTCATTTGTGACAAGATAAACTGCAAATTTTCATCAAGAAGAACATTTTCATAAAATATGGGAATGCATTTTTAAAACACAAAGCGAAGGGGAAATGGCCGAACCAAGTTTTTTTACGCCGACCAAAAGTTAATTAACTTCCTCCATTCCAAGGGTAAATAATAATAAATTTAGCCTATTGGGACGGTTTAATGGAAACTATGAACGAGGTATAATACCCACCTGCAAAAACCGTGGCCGGGTTGTTAGAAATTATAAAACACCCACGTCGGTGCTCCAGCTTGTCGTGTTTGTTACTGGTGTTGAAATTTTATTATTTAACACCGCCTGTGTTGTTGCACATTGTTAAATTACCATATTGTGATCTGCGTATGAAAAGTTAGAGGTATATTAAAGACACTATCATTGATTCCCCTAAAGAGTCCTTACGGATAGTCAGACAAAAATGGCAAATTCCGGTGCTTTTAAAATGTTCCTAATTTTAACCGAGACTTTACTTTTAAATTACGGTAAACCTCAATTAGTCCAATAATCTTCACGCTTTATTACCTATACCTTACATCAACATTACAATTTGGAAGCAGAAAAAATGTAAATCACAGTGGACTAGAAAATAATTTTGAAAAAATGGTAGTATTTTAACTTAACGCTTTCGTACTAATATTTTCCGTAATAATTACGTTCTTTGTTGTAATTTACTTGTTTTTTAAAAAAAAAAAAAAAAAAAAAAAAAAAAAATCGTTTTCAAAAACAAACAAAAAAGACAAAATAATACTATAAAATGTGTTAAATAATGTCGTAACGTCATTAAAAAATGCAAAATCTTAATATTTCCCTATCTTTTTAAAAATAATTTTAAAAAACTCTTGTAGATTAGAACTCACTTCCTCATTATATATATATATATATATATATATAATATAATATATATAGAAGTTGGACGGCAAGTCGGTGTAGTCGTGCATGCCGTAAAAAGCCGATGGTAGTTTTGGTTAAAGGTCCTGTTACACATCTACCTCGCCGAAGTCAAAGTAGCGAACCTTACATCGGACTGACGGAACCACCTTTCAAAGACTAGATTCAACAACCACAAGACATCCGTCAGAAATGAAAAGCCACCAGAACCAACAGCACAGAACTCTCCAGATCGTGTGGCAGCTTCAAGAAGACAACCAACCATACGTTCCTCACATGGTCAATCGTATCCAGCGCCCGACCGTACTCCAGCGGCACCCAAGACATGCGACCTCTGCCTCACGAGAAGCTGGCCATCATCAATGCCGACAAACGCAGATTACTCAACAAGCGACCCGAACCGCCACGAGAACAAATTCTACTTTGAATATCAAAGATCGCTTCCCCCTAAGCAGGAGATTGTTAATTGGTGACAATACTAATGTTTACAATTACATATAAAGGCAATCTATATATGTTTTAAATTTTCTTTGCCAGGCAGAAATTAATCCTGAATTGACCAACCCTCATGCAGTTGTCCTCAGTTCTATTGTGTTTGTACAGCCCATACATTTTTTACACTTCTCATCTGTTACTGATAACTGCCGTTGACTTCAAGAGTTCCCTCATATTTCCATACATGGCCATGGTTCAATTGATGTACATACCCTACAGTGCCCACTATTGATAGTGACATTATTCCCTGCTTGCACTAAATGAACTCGTCCTAAAACCTAAATGGTATCTATTTAACAGTTTTCTGATTGGTTGGTCCAGATTGCAAAATTTTGCTGACAAATTAAAACTGTAGAATTACTTCTATAGCAATTTATATCCAACTAACGTCCAAAGGTTTATAATATACAATGGTGGTACAGAATTACATTGTTTGTATGTATAATTATGTAATCAGTGATCGCATGGAACTAGTTCATCAAGCAGACTAATATTTCATGTGTGGTAAACAGGCACAACTTTTGTGCAGCATGTATGACAGTATTACTAACACAATAGTGATGTGGCCTTTGCACTAGATAGAATTTCCCGTTAAAAAGGGAAGTATGGTAAACTGAAGTCTTGGTGTTCCATGCATGTGATTTCTCCTTCAAAATAATACCAGCATGTATCAGCAACATAACATGAAACGGATGTCTTTTGTTTTACAATAAAGGTTTAGCATTATGCTTGATGCCTTGCATAGTATTGGCATTACAATATAGTGATACAAAACTCAATTTGTTTTTTCATTTCACAAATTGTGCACTAAATGCAGAAGATTGTCACCGTTTTAAGCGACTCGTCTTGTTTTTTATTTCTTCACGTTTTCCCCTTTGTTTATTGTTTTGTTTCCCAAATTGTTTGCCCTGAAAATATAGGTTTTTTACAACCACGTTTGTTGATTCATAGCTACAACGTGAAAATTTTGGTCAAGGATGTCAATAACGGTTTATTCTTAACATTGTTAAACAAGTCAAAAAACCAGCAATTTATAACGTTCCTGCAATGGTTTCGTTTTTTTACGGCTCCATTTATTTTAGCGTTTTTTGCACGTTGTGAGTCCCAGGTGCCAGTCAAATCCCTGTTTTTACGGTTTTTATTGTTTAACATGTACTTTGTAAAAACACGCAAAAATCAGATTTTGATGATTTTCGATTTTCTAATTTAGCAACATCACTGATAGTGCGTTTAAAAAGCAGTTGGATGAATTTTATTAATACGAATTAAAAAATTCGTTCCTTGGCAATGGGCCGCCCAGCCATTAGACATAGCTACAGCAAGCTACCAGACTATACCTACAATGAATATGACCTCTTTTTTAGAATTATGATTCTTTTCCCTGACAAATTTATTTGCCATGTAATTCTGAAATATGCGGTAATGTAATGAAACATAATATAGAAAACATAACCGACGGAAATAAAAATCAATCGAGAAATTCATGTTTGTGAATGTTGTTGTACTTAAAACTAGGGAGATCTTTTGGAGAGTTAAAATGCGGTTGAGTTTTCCACTTCAAAAGCCCGCATTATTAATAATTATATTTAGCAAACGCTGGGATGTAGCGCGTTGGAGTGAATCGTGGAAATTTTGTATTGAATTGGGGAGTCAATTTTGAGAGTTAAAATGGTGAGTTGTTACCTTCATAATATTAGAATATGGTTATGTTAAAAAAGTGTGATGTGGTGTGTTATGGCTGGTGTTAATGTTTACAATTTGATTAGGGCAGGTTGTTCCGAGAGTTTTACTATGGCGAGTTACCACAGATTATCATCATAACTTTTTGTTTGCTTCTTCCCAACATTACCTTTTCATATATGATAGTATTTTACACAATCAAACACTTTTCTGTACTGTGAAGGTGACAACGCACATACCATATTATGTAGCCCCAAAACTACCCTCCATATACTGACAAGTACAAATCTCCTTTTTATTTCTTCGTATTAACACACCAACGCAGAATGTTTACCAGAACAACTCTTGCACTATTCTGAATTAACTCACCACATTAAAACTCTAACAAAAAGGCCTTCAATTTTTGTAGGGTTTTCAAACCATCCAATACATCAACCATAAGACGCCACATCCCAAACTTTGACATATCTAACTCTGCCAATTGGAGTAACTCAACCATAGTTGACTCTCTTAATTACTACTCCCCAACTTTACAAGTACACACATTCCCAATTCGCCATAAATCTACCAAACAACGATCAACTGTTGCCAATACTCTTAACTCTTCCCACCTCCCTGGATTGATATCTCCCATATTTTCATGTCATGCTCCAAATTTCCTGTCTGCCTGCAATGATGGTAGCCACCAGTGCCGAAAATGACGAATACATTTATTCGGAATTTTTTTTATTCCGTCTTATCAACTGTTTTAAAAGGCAGTTAAAATAGAATTAACAATAACAAAATTCAAAATATCAGACTTTATAAATATAAATGTTAACACACCAAAGTTTAATGCTATAAAACCGGAGGGTGCAGTCCTGTATTCCAGAGGGTGTTAAATTAACACCAGTAGTGTCAATGTGGCACTGGCATTGTTAAACTAATTAAAGCAGTTGTTGTATTTAACCCCAAGCATTGTCCTATCCTACTTTAACCACAATTTGTGTGTTAATCCAATGCAAGTGGGAAAGGGTTTAATGCCTACTATGAAGTTCACAATATGTGAATGATAGTAACAATGATTTTGTTATTGATTTTACAATTGAACCAATTTATTTTTTTTTTTTCATATAACTATTAGCGCAGAATGTCACTTTATTATCGGGAAGCTATCGTGATTATCAATCGGTTTACAAACCACTTATAATACACTGCGATTTTCATTGACTCATGCGTTATATTTTAAAAGTTAGTTTTATTCCAATAAGGTCGCTATAGCTGTACATGCATGTGATCTTTGGACTCAAAAGCTCACCAAGCCTGTCTCAAAAAAAAATGGACATCAAAAAACATGGTTAAATAGGATTTTAAAATAAGTCATTCTTACTTGGCATAATATTAAAGAACAAAGAAAGACCATGCTTTCCAATGGCGTTTGTTTCATCGTATTTTGCCATTTGTCAATCAGAGATATACTCAATTTAATGCCATACACCAAAATCGATTTTGTGCCACTTTTATGGATGGGCAGAGTTGCTTCGCCCGTTTATGCCATGATGTCTTAAACCTCAAAACAACAAGTGCACTTGAACAGAGAAACAAACACAGATTAAAGTAAACAAAAGAAGTCTAGTTTTTATCAACACAAGTTTTAATAGTCAACATGATCAGTTCAATGATAAATATCTTCTTTTTCCATAAATAATACACAATCAAATATTTTTGCACCCAACGTCAATGAAATAACTTGAATTTATTTCAAATTGGTATCTGTTAATCATGCTAGAAGAAATGTAATTGCAACCAAAAATAAACACTAACTCCAAATCCAAAGAAATGGTTTAAGAATATTGGACGATCTTTGTGCATCTTACTATTTATTGAAGTCCAATAAAAATTTGAATTTTGAAGCAAAAGTATCAAAATGTTGGTAGGAATTTACGTTTCATGATACTTCAAGACTGTAAAAACTCACTCCTCAAGGTTGTGTGTAATAACCACGAGACTGTAAACGCTTTCATGTTTTCATCTGACAAACAACAGAATGCGAATGTTATTCACTTTATCTTAAAGCCAGAACTTACGGATCATAACTTCCACCATTAAGAAACTTTTAGAGTTTCTTTTAATGAAGTTAATCCCTTTTAAAGATTTTCAATATCTGCATCAAGTGTGACTAACTTTGTTTAACAAATTCATTCACCGTTTTCCTTCAACCATAAAAAGTGGCACAAACGCGACGATTTTTGTGTTCCGCATTAAACTGTAGTTATCTCTTGATAGAACCAAGGCCAAATGAGATGAAACAAAAAATCCCTGAAAGCCTGTATTTATATAACTTTAAATGTGATGTACAATACGACTTGTATGTTGAGATATAATAGGAAAAAAAATCGGTTTTTGATTGTACCATTAAATTTTTTTTAGACAGGCTGTATTGTGAATATTGGCCCTACTTTCAAACCTATGTACAAAATCAGAATTTTCATCCTCAGAAGAGCCAACTCTTTTATCTTAAGTTTACTACAATATTGAATTTGCGTTGTGTTAATGGTGGAGAACAAGTGTCCGTAGGAGGTTTTGAAAGTGCAGAAGTGTGACCACTTTGCCATTCATAATCGAAAAAAAAGAATGGGATTTAGCCTAGACTTTCGAACTTTTTACTCCGTTTCTCTACCTCTTGCCAGTAACCGCGCGCGCGACTTGAAGCGACGGCGGGTTTACACTCCGCAGAAAGACAGCGCGCCATATCTTGACGCGTGGCGTACAAATCTGCGTCACGGTTCTGACCTCACTGCACAGAGACAGAGAAATTGGAGTATGGATCCTCAAAATGGAACCCAAAAATCTCAAATATGGATCTTAACTAAGTCTTGAACATCTGAGAACACAAAAAATTGTCCTATAACCATATATAAGGTGCTAACACTCCAGTTAAAAAACCATCAACCTTACAACGTGGTTGCATAAAGAAGACAGTAGCAACTTCATAATCGCTTGCACCTTTCCCTTAGAATATGAACTGTTGATTTGACAGTTTTAAAAAAGAAGTAAATCTAAATGGTCATTCCCATTTATTATGGGGGTAACTATGACAATTCAATACTTTCACGGGCCATTCCTGCCATTTTCCCCGATACCACAATTTTTTGTTTTTAATCTACCATGTAAATTGATTGATTTTTTGAGCAGCAGCATGCCAGCAATGAGTAAATGGATGTCTTTTTTAGCCAAATTTTGACATTAATGGAAACATATTATAATTTAATTTTGGGATATTAATCTCTCTTTCTTTTCCTCCTTTCTAAATTTACAAATTCATAAAAGACAAATTTCCAATAATTAAATCTTAACTCATATTTTATATACAAAATGGTCTCTTCTCAACATTCCATTTTAGATTACTGTACACTAAATGATGGTGTCCTCTCAGTTGCACGTTAACATCACTATATCCGTATCTCTACCGTCTGTGCATGACCTTCAGCGCGATATTCGCAGCGCTGACTTGAAGCGACAGCGCTTTTTTAACGCTCGCACAAAGACGCATTTCTTGACGCTGGGCGTACATTGCATGACATCACGGCCATCAGAGGTAGTGATCCGAACTATATAATGGACATTTCGTGATCCGCAGGCCTCGACCCCCTACTACCTAAAGTTTTATATCAGCATATTGTGCCTATCGTACCTGTAAATACAGCGTGACAACTCAAAATACACATTAAACAGCTGATTGTGGTTACACCAGTACAGAATGCAAAGCACGGTCAATAATATTTGTGTTTGAGGTCAACTGTACTGTCATTGTGGCACAATATTATGCTTATAAATTGAGATATCCACACGGAAAGTTTTTTTTTATCTAGATCGGAATTTTTGATACGCACGATAGAAATTATAGAATCAAGTAGTGTCTTGTCTTAATGCCCCCACGGCTGTTCAAACCACCCATTTGCAGGTTTATGTTAGCACATCTTTCCAAAACAAAAATGCCAAAATACCAATTTTTATGATTTTTTTCGATGTTTCGGTTCTGCAACTTGCTGCTTGTCCTTTAACGGAATCGAGAAATCCTATCGCACCCCGGCTGGTTGATCGCCCTGTTTTAATCCATGATTTACCCCCTCATCGGTTTAGTAAGATTAAGGGGTTTTGCAGTATCTGGGATTGCCAATAAACACTATAGTGTACTGAGATTAAAATAACATGAAGAAAGTGGTGCATATTTTTTATGTTTCTAATAAACATTCACAAACAAGTCCTTTTTTACCCACGTTGTGTAGGGGGGCTGCTACGCCAAACACGTATTTCCTGAGCATGAGGAATAACGAACTGCGTCTAAGAGATTTGGTCCCGAAATTATGCTCCGGACCCTGCGCTCCGGACCATATGCTCCTGGCGCAGTGTCCTGGAGCAGCTGGTCCCTGAGCCTATGGTCCTGGAGCATAAATATCTGGAAAAATATTCTAATCAAATATGCTCCACGGAGCATATTTGAATACGCAAATGGTCCAGAGCATATGGCAATATGCTCCCTGGAGCAGTGGAGAAATATTCTAAGTCAATACTGCTCCATGAGCATATTTGCCATATGCTCCTGGAGGCATATTTGACTTATAAATATTTTTCCAGAGTATTATGGCTCCAGGACCTATGCTCCAGGACAATATGCTCAGGACCACTGCTCCAGGACCATATGCTCCAGGAGCATATGGTCCTGGAGCACTGGTCCTGGACGCAAATTTCGGGCCAAATCTCTTGGAAGCTAACGAACTGGCACACACGTGACTGCAAGACTACTGTAAAACATACTTGGCTTAGAATTAGGGTTGAAACAATGATTTTTCATCCTGCCGAATCAGCGCCTTTTGTTTTTTGCCTTTTTCTTCACCACGATGTATATTGAGAACAGGTGTATGAGTATAAGGGTCCTTAAGGGATATAATTCACTGGCAAATTGGCCCCCCTTATGGGTATATTTCACTGAAAACGAGTATAATTTCACCAAAAACTGGTCCCTTTAGGCTAGTCTGTTTTATAGTCAAATGTGGTGAGAACGATAAATATCTTACTATTTGCTACTCTCGGTCTCTAAGAACGATTTTGCTCATATTCTGAATGCTTTTGATAGTCACTTATCAGAAAAATTCATTAGGGAGCGGTCCTTATTTATGCGTGGGAATGAAGGATTTCAACGTTCCAAAACATTTCACACTCCCCTCACCCGCCCCTTAACTCTGCGCACTATCGTTTTTTTTTAAATCCTGCTGAGTTTTTGAATTGTTAGTATTTTTTGCAATTTCAAAAATAAAATGGGATGCAAATAATTAGAAACCTAATTGAAAGCATCTATAACCAGACATGTTCATTAAAGGCACATCGAGAGATATCACCTTGTGGGTATATCATATTTGTCGGAAACCTCGACCCTGAACGATGGCTCGAGGCAAGGATGCCCCTTCCTCACTCCATGTATGAATATAACGGAATAAACCTCAATAGCACAGGAAAAACCTAAGCTCAACCATCCCCGCCACAGGAGTACTTTCTTATATCTTTAAGCTGCTTTTTATATTCCATTCTATAGTGTTTATATGAGAGAGAACCGAGGCAGGAGCGATCCTGCCTCGATCATGGATGGGCTCCAGGATCGATGTTTTCCGACACATTACCACCATATCACCGCGGGATGGCACTTCCACTACGGTTACGCAGCCTATGCCTCGGATCGGGATAGACCTCTTTTTCAAACTGGCTCGACCCAATATGACCCTTCTTCTGCTGCCATCCTATATCTATTACCCGTGTCTATTTCTCATTAACCCCCTTTTAAAATCTTCATATACTCATGACCCCCATTTTCTTCTTTTCCTGTTATGACCCCCTATTTTTTAATACATTTTATCTGAAAGTCCCCCTATATTTTTACCTGGCCGAAGCACATACCCGTCACTTCAGATATGGGTGTGCCCCGCCCGACCATACAAAATTATCTTATATAGTCATTAGTAAGGCCCATGGCGTACCAGTGGGGGGGGGGTCAAGCTGCCCTCCTCCCCCCCCGACACAAAAAATCGGGAAGGGAGCAAATAAATGGGAAGGAAAAAAGGGAGAAGGAAGAGAAAAAGCTAAAAAGGAAGTACCAAAGTTCTACAGTCATAGACCAATCTCAATAAAAAGATGGACATAGCTAATAAGTGGTGACAAGAATAGGAATAATATCAAATTCAGAATTTTTAACCAACGGGAAAATATGTGTCTACCCCTTACCCGGCCGAGCGCCTCGATCCGGAACAAAATTTGTCTGAAAAAATCGGGAAAACTTTCTTGAGTCTTGCCCCCCCGAGGCTTAGTCTGGTTACGCCCCTGATAGGGCCTACATGTCTTATATAACATATACTATTGGCTGACTTTTGTATAGATCAAAACTAATTAGAATTATACATCTCAGTTTCGTGTTTGAAGATAGCATTAGACCTACATCAGAAACCAACCAGCGCTTTCACATTTAGGGACATTGATATGTTACACTGCTACACTGCGGAATTTTTTGGCTGCTTTTGATGCAGGGCATATTCCATTTTTTTCTTTGTTCTCTATAGTGAGTATAGGATCGGATCATGATCAAGGCTGAACCATGCGGTTGCGAAGACCTGTATTTTATTATTTATTTTTTATGTACACATACAGAGACTACATCTTTACTTTTGAATCGTGCCAGTGATCGGCAAGTATTTTGTCAATGGATTTCTTCGTAAGAGTTTGAGTGCCGTTGGTAAATGCTGTTACCAAAGCTTTTTTTATCCTCATTCAGATCCTCATCACTAGAATCTCCATGACCTCTAGGCTTTTTCGCGATCAGACGATCTGACATAAAGCTGGATATTGCAAGCCTGCCCACGTGCCATCGGGTAACTTCCTTTCTTTGCATTGCACCTTTAATATTGCGCACAAGAAGTCCTGTTTTATATGTCTATAATTTAAATATTGTTGTTATTTGAGTTTGATATGTTTGAACATCTCCATTTTTCCGATGTCAAATAGGTAGAATGAAATTGTGTTTTATTCGTCCCGCTCGTTTAGAGCGTAACTCAAACGAATTTTGCGGTAGTAACGCCCGCAACACCGTCCGGACTCTAATATTGCTTGGTTTTATTTGCATCCCCGACGATTTGCAGGAGCTGTATTATTCAGAGGGGGAAATCCCCATGTGAATTCCCGAATTGATGTCCTCGAAACAGGCAAAAATGTCCCTGTCGCAGGCAAACGGTGCCAAATTGTTGATTTAAGAGTGATACCCGTCTTTTCCCTCACGCTCTCTTCTACCATCCCGCTGGTTACGCCTAGGTTAGTCTTAGGTTCTAACATTGGATAGGGGTGTGCGGCGCAGAGCGTGAACTTTGAGGTCTGAACGTTTTTTTTTACAAAGTTAGGAGTCATCGAAAAATTAACCATTGTAGTGTCCGTATTTTAAACTAGACATGTAGGTATTTACTAGTTTTTGCTTTACACATTTTAAGATGAAAAAAGTGATTCCATATTTGGAAGGGGAAAAAGTGCAACCTAAAACATTTTTGTCCGTATTTTAGCACAAGGTTTTTTTTTATCGAACCTTCTGCATTTATAGAGTCTATCGCCAAGAACCGCCTTCATGGCATGCTCGTGTCGTTTGAAAACAATTTTAAAACTCTTTTGCTTCTCAAATAATTTTCATCTCAAAAAGCTTTCTTTCTGTTCTACAAAATCTTTTAGATGTGAAGGCTTTGAAGTTCTGAAAAAGAACCTTTTTCTTTCTTACAGACCTTTCTTCTTTCTGCAAGAGCCCCGCAAGATGGCTCTTTAGCAATAAGATTGCTCTTTGTAGACCTTTTAAGAAAGGTGATTCCATACTTTAAACAGCTTTACGACCCTTTAAGTCTGTTTAATAAAGCACCCTTCTGGGGTTTTTTTTTCGAACAGAAAGATTATTTTTTCAGTCAAGAAAAATATTTAGAACAAAAAGGTTTAACAATGCCTTTCACTTTGATTAATTTTTTAAAATATTTGTCAACACAATAAAAGGACCTATTCCTAGTATAACTATTTAAAGGCTGACTCAAAGAGACCCAAAGGTTATAATTTTTTTTTTTTTTGTTTTTTTTTTTTTTTGTTGTAATAAATTTTTGTATAATGTTGTATATAAACGTATATCCACAGCAAGTGCCTGAATGACCATTAGCCACGCGACTTGAGATATACTTGTAAAATACAGTTCGTCCCCCGGGTTGCGTCCAAGTGATGCTCAACTTTGGGCAGCTATCTAACACTAACAGTATTAACACTTAAGTCGCCAATGGGGGGGGGGGGTTCCATAGTACCCAACATTTGATTTTTTGCGATTTCTCGCTTACGCAATCAAATTTTTCAAGGAGGTTTTTGCTTATTGTTTGATTTATGAAAATACCTTCTTTTCCTTGATACTAAAAAAATTAATCCCCCCGGCTTCATTCGAATAATTAGGTTTGGGTCCCTAGGAACCCCCCCCCTTGGGCACTGACGGAAGTGAAAAAATCAAGATATTTTACTATTAAAAAATTAAAGTAATAAATCTTGGTATTTTTGCTTAGATATATACCTTAGTAGCAATGAATTAATAATTATAATACTTTCAATGAATAACCTTTTATATGCGGATCATCATGTTAATTTGTTTCATTGAGCGTGGGCTCTTAACTGTGTAAGGGTCTAGGGCAAATCAAGGTGATTTTGAGTTTCTGAGAAAAATAGAAGAGGGTATAAATTTGGCTATATTTTGCAATGATTATTTAATTGGTTATTCTAGAGTAGATAAAATGATTTATTTTGGTTCAAAACCTTATATTGGATTGCTGAGGATGGAAATGTTGCATACCATCTTTTCGGAGTAGTGACAATTTCATTGGCCAAGGTCATAGGTCAAAGTTCGGATTTTCATTTTTATTGTTGGTTTATGTGGTTCTTACGTGACCCCCATTTACTGTGTTAGTGTCATGATCAAACTCCCATGAAGTGGTTATCTAGGTTGGTTCCCTAGTAACCCCCCCCCCCGGCACTAACGGAAGTTTTTTTTAGCTTCTGAGCTAACTCACTTAAGTGTTAAAAAAAACACATGCCTGTTAGGACTCCGTAAATTGAAAGAAAAAAAATGTATTGCTAGTAAGCGGGTTCAGTAAAAAAAAAAAGAAAAAAATGATGTTGAACAAAGGATTCCGTTATACCACATATTTCTTTGTACGAAGTCATTATTTTTAATATTATCAGTAAAAAATTATGAACTTTAGGTTGGTATAAAATAGGATTGACTTTATTGGCGAGCTGATGAGTTGCAAAAACTATTGGCTGGGCAAGACGCAGTCCGAGCCCCAATATTTTAAACTCATAGTGAGACCAAAAATACTGGGGATGTAAATCACCAATTATATCATATTATGTTTTGGATTCAATATTCCCACACCTGGATCCATACAAACATATAGAACTATTCTTTTCTTAATAAGGCTGTAGATCCCTACGTCTCTAGAGGAAAATCTGTCAATCACCCGGAGCAAAAATGCGTTAGCTGGTATTTTTGTTGTCATATTTCTAGATCAATTTAACACTAATCAAAGGCAGGGATCCGCTGCGTGATTTTTTTTGTTCAGGTGGATTTTTTGACGTCGATTAAGGGACGTAGGGATACATATCTGATACATTTTTAAAATTTTCACATTTGCCACTAAAAATCGTTATAAGTGACCGCTTGAAAGCATTTCTATAAGTCGTCGTTTCAGTTTTCTTAATTCATATCTTGCTCATGAAATATGTCAAATATACTTCTGAGGGTTGAAATACGTGCTCTGCTTTTGTATTACGTGCAGTGAAGTGATTGATAACGATACTCCCACCTAGTGGTTTTACGAGACAAACACACGTCAAAACAAAGGGTGTGTGTCGCTTGTATGGACGTTATTTTTTGGGGGGGTTGGGTTGTCATTTTTAAAACTTGGTGGACACACTACCGTGTGTCTTAATATACACGAAGATGTGTTCTATCATGTGAAGGTGTTTGGGTGGGCGAAGTTGTTTCTAATTATGCTATAGTAAATTCAACCCATCGTGTCACCTCTAGTACTTTTCCGAAGGTACGAGCATTGAAAGAGGGCGTGTGCAGTGTGTGGAAATTAAAATTCCACGCTATATCTATTAAAACATGAAGCCCGATACAGCGAAAAATCAATTCTATGCTAAAAGAACGCATTCAAGTTAACGTAAGCGCATTTATAAATACATTAACTCACAAAACATTCTGACTAATCGTATTTGTTTCAGTGGTATTCACTATAATAGGTGTGTTGAATGTTACTGACTTTTGAGCGCCCGTGTGTTGTGCCGTAACCCACAATACCCGTGCTTTGGGATCCGAACGAACACAAATAGTCAGGTAGCCATGGTCCAACTTATGGCCTGACCGTAAAATTGAGTATGGACACAATTTTGTTGCTGAAAATGATAGATAAGGGTGTGTAGAATAAGAATCTGCCGGGTGCCACCTGGGCATCCTTGAGCATTTTGAGAAATCCAAGATGGCGTCGCCATAAATGATAATTATCTATTCAACCCTATATTATCAAACTATGGAGTTACTAGATATACTATAGGACCTAATGGACAAATGCATAGCACTTGTAACATTGAGTCATACTCCAAATTCAAAAATGGAAGCCAAATCTAATAATTTTAAAATATGCCATATAGCAGTAAATACCTGCGATAAAAAATAAACATGAAGTACCTAGATTATGTTGTTAGACACAATAAATGTATTTCTGATACTTTTAAAGTTGTAACATGACGTCAATCAATATGGCAGCCAAAAACGTGAATATCTTCAAAAAATACTTAACGGTCACATGAAGGTTCTACCTGACTAAAAAGTCTTTGCCCTGCAACATGAAAGGTCGGATTATCTTAGTTCGTTCATGAAACAGGTGAATCGGGCCACATATATTTCTTATTCTGCCTCGACCTCTCGCAACTAATCGACGCTGTCCAGTCCCATCGTCGCCGTCATTTTCCGTCGTCATATCGGGTCCCCATCGTCGTCATCATCATCGTAGTCGTCGTCCGTCATCATCATCGTCGACGATCATCGTCGTCATCATCATCATCATCATCATCATCATCTCATCATCATCATCGTATCATCATCATCGTAATCATCATCATCGTTGTTTCATGATCATTTATCACAGCATCCTTGTCGACATCAGCATAATATAAACAAAGTGGAGCATCATCTTTAGCGTATAGAATTAGCGATAAAAGTGTTTATTTTTCATCATCATCAGCGCAGCATAGTCTTCTTCCCGTTACTAATCTCCGGCGGCTTATCCTTCAATATTGAGACACTGCAGAAACTGGGGTGTTAACTTAACACCTTGTGTTTATTTTATCCCTCTTGGAAAATCTGAGTCCTGGAAGCCCAAAGTTTATCATTTAATTATTCGGTAACTGATTTCACTTTTGTAAATTATAAGGAAATAACATTGTCAATTCGATATAAAAATATTTTTTTTTTTTTTTTTTTTTTTAACCTTTTTCAACTTGATTTTTACGAATTTTAACTATTTTTGGCTCTACCCGTTAATCAATGGCTGTCTTCAGCAATCTTCTAAATAAATATACCCTCCCTTTGTACCCACCACATAGACATTAATTTATCAATTAAGCATTTAGGGTACAACCCCTCGAGCACCCCCTTCCTTAGGTGGAGGATACGAACTTACCGTTTAAAGTCATATTAATTAGATATATGATCTGGTAGGTGGGTGATACTAATATTGAAAGAAACACTTCATCGATCTGATGAAACCGACGAATATGAAAGACCGGGTGAAGACACGATTTTTAAAATAGATTATAAAAGACGAAATCGCTTTTTTCTAACTCTGGTATCATCACCAAGCGGACGATTTTTCAACGGATTGCGAAACACAAGATTAAAAGTAGAATGACACAAAGTGATATCATTTACATGATAAGTAATTGGTTTTGAGTTATTCCTGATTTCACATTTTTCAGGACTAATTCTATTTTTATTAAAATTAATACACACAATGCGAACTAACGGGAACACCCTACTAATAAATAGCTTTAATTTCTTCGAATTCAACTGAAGTGTTTTAAATTTGTACTTTTGTTGCATCAACACATTCTGCGCCCAACCCAATACACTATCATATAGGTTGGTAACCTATGTTAGTAATTCCGGCCACACTAATGGACTCCGGCATTCTTTCATGCATTTATACACGTTGTTGGCTTTTGACGGCAAAACACTCTTGTGAAATTGAAACGAAGAGTATTCTTCGAAGAAAAACAGATTTCTCAGACAATTGCTCGAGCACTTTAAAGCGGTCAAGAGTTCTTTAACCATTCGGTTGGCGACTATGTAATGCCGGCCTGGCAATTTATTTCATTAAGGACGTCTTCCTATTCATCCATAAACTCAGAAGATGGTTCGTGTGGATATGAGAGAAAGAAGAGAGAGAGAGAGATAGATGAGAGAGATGGAGAAGCACAGACACAACGAGAGACAAAGAAAGAAACAGCGAGGAGACAAACAAACAAAGACTCGAGGTCATAGCTATAGATGATTTGACCGATGATGTCACATCTTGACATTCAGGCCGCCCTCCGGTTGTTTCCTGGCAGGCAAATATTACAGTCGTTCATGACAGACCACATAAAATCGGGTCATAAATTACTTGCAGAACTTTCTTGATCTAAATCGTTACAATATGCAACTGGTAGCATGAGCAAGCATTGCTTAATATGAATGTTGGTATTAGTTAATTTGGAAACCAAGTTAGAGCAGAAAACGAAATTCCCTGTGCCAAGTATAGGGGCTTCTGCCTGTCATTTTCTCTCTACACCAACAGGGGGTGCGCCACAAACAAACAAATGTCACATCATCTATAGGCCAAAGACAGCAACGGACAGGTAAAAGGCACTATCATGATTTTGAGAAATTGGAAAAGTGAAAAAAACGTCCCTAAAATCAGATTTTCATTCTGCAACAGTATGGTATTCTAACCTACCTTACAACCGATAAGACAGCTTAAGGGGACATGGTGTCGGGTGTATAGAAAACGGGGAGCAAATTGTAGTTTTCTAACTTTCTGAATTCTCACAGCTTTCAGGAGTATTTTACTTTTTATTTGGTGAAAATCGGACATATCGTTCAAATGTTATGGTTAATCGGAGTGTACAGCATCACACAGAGAAAGACAATTTCTTTTGTTTCTTATTGTTTTTCAAGCAGTTACTTTGTTTTTCATTCTTTTTCAAGCAGTAATATTTAAGAGAAATACAAAAATAAATGAATTTGTAAATGTGACCATTTACAGATTTGTTTTTAATTTTAAAAAATAGTATTATTAATAGAATTGATAAATTTAGAATTAAAAAACAAAATTGCAATAATTAAAGGGGGATGGCCCGATTTAAGTTCTATCAGTTTTTCATCTTGATAGAATGACCTTCACCCCAAAACCCCATCTGTAAAGTTTTGCGCCGATATTTCAACCCGTTTTGATGTGAGAGCTAAAAACGTGATTTTGCAATCCCCATAGAGTACTGTGTAAAATTAATATTGGTCGACCAAAAAGGGGCACATTTTCGCTCATAACATCCTAACCAAACATCCTTTAGCCCTACGATTTCACATGGTAAATGAGAAAAATAGTAGCTTTCTTCTGATACCAAAATTTTGACCACTTCCGGTAAAATCTGTGGTCCCTGGGGACGAGGCTATTAGCGATCGGGCCATGGACCTTTAATTTAATAATTGATTAATTAACAAGTAAACGCCTCTGGACCTTTATTGGCCTATATCTTTATTTGCCATTTTTCGAAGGTTGCAAACTTGCCCCCTCCCACTTATCTCAAAAACGGTTTGACCTATTGACTTCAAATTGGCACAAAACTAGTTTAATGTACATACCATGATCCTTTGAGAGGATTTTGTATAAAATCCTTTAATTTCTGAGTTACATTGATTTTTGTATGCCACCAGCAGCAAAAATGGCGAGAGAAGTTTGAACGGTTGCCATGGCAACACGGAATATAATTTTGGTAAACGCTCTTACAGGATCACAGATCCTGGCCATAGTAATTGTTTAAGAAACAAACTATGTTCAAATAACTTTCTATTTTTGAGATAAATGGGAAGGGGGTTTTTTTTTTTTTTTTTTTTAAGGGGGGGGGGGAATTGTCATTTTGAATTTCTGATTTTCTTGGTGCCGTGACCTTTGACCCCTGCTAATTAGCATACCGGAGGTCGATATGATCCGAGACAAATATATTTGGAAAAGGCTCATCATACCGAACATTTTGGTATATCACTTGCTTGTATTTAAAGAAACTATGTGCTGTGATTGCAATAATCACAATATTGTATGAAAATTACGCCATGTCCCCCTTAATATGGACAAAATCGGGTATTTTAGTCGTTATTGTCCGTGCGAACACTTATTACAGCACATCCGGCAACACATAGGCCTAACTGAATGGAGATTCGCTTCTTTGAATACTGCTGTTTTCTGGCAATTTTTCAGTAGAAAGAAATAACTTGTGAGGAACAGACTTATCCTTCACTTTTAATATTCATCATCATGCTCATCATGTTTTCATGATCAGCATCAGCTTCGTTGTCGAAATCATTCTAAACAAAATCGACATCTTTCGCAGTATAGAATTTGCGGCAAAAGTCGTTTTCATCATCATCTTGGGCAGAGTCGTCTTTACTCGTTATCTTGATCTCCGTCGGCTTATCCTTCACATCTTGAGACACACTGTGGTGTTAACTTTAACACCATGGGTGTTATTTTCAACAACTTCTTGGAATCAATTGTGTAATTGATTTTAATAAAGCAGACAACTGGGATTAGTTCTGGAAAATCTGAGTCGCTGGAAGCTCAAACCATTTAATATTCACTTTTGTGTCATTGTATTTCAATTTTGTGTCATTGATTTTCGTCCAATTGCTCATCGTAATCGGCGTATTAAAAAGCAAGTTCGTCGTTTTTCATTGACATTCATTATCATTTCCTTCAATTTAGACTTGCGTATAAGCTTATTTTATCAACATTAAAATATGTTTCTCTTGGGGATGGATTTTTATTTTTTGTCTCCAATGTATCTTCAAAACATGTTCATTTCTGCATGTGTCCTGTTTAGTGTTACCTTAATTTTTCGCCTGAAAATGACGCAAGTATGTGAATATTATAACAATTTGTATATTTAATCTTTCCCTGGAGATGGCCAGTGCACGATAGTGTTGAAAAAAAAAAAACATGCATGGGCGTCCCCAGACCATTTTTAATGGGGGGTGTTGAGTCTGTGTTGCCGACAAAATCATGGGCCGGATTCAAGAATTATCAATTTTTTCGGCTCGCTTCGCTCGCAAGGTAGACCCAATTTTTTTTCTCACTAGGTTCGAATTTTTTTTTTTTTTTTTTTTTTGATTTTAATAAAGCAGACAACTGGGATTAGTTCTGGAAAATCTGAGTCGCTGGAAGCTCAAACCATTTAATATTCACTTTTGTGTCATTGTATTTCAATTTTGTGTCATTGATTTTCGTCCAATTGCTCATCGTAATCGGCGTATTAAAAAGCAAGTTCGTCGTTTTTCATTGACATTCATTATCATTTCCTTCAATTTAGACTTGCGTATAAGCCTATTTTATCAACATTAAAATATGTTTCTTTTGGGGATGGATTTTTATTTTTTGTCTCCAATGTATCTTCAAAACATGTTCATTTCTGCATGTGTCCTGTTTAGTGTTACCTTATTTTTTCGCCTGAAAATGACGCAAGTATGTGAATATTATAACAATTTGTATATTTAATCTTTCCCTGGAGATGGCCAGTGCACGATAGTGTTGAAAAAAAAAACATGTGCACCCGGCTGGACCCGAACCGGCGACCTTCGTATTACATGCACGACGCTCTTACCGACTAAGCCATCAAAGAAGGGCTGGCAGAGGAGCGACAGATATCATCGATAGGTGTTAGGTTCGAAAGGTGTCCTTCGCTTTCCTGGCGGATACCATCAGAACTGTATATTTACATATACGATTTATATCGTATATGTAAATATACGATATTGAAATACAACAATTTGCGTCTTAAATAAAAAAAAATAACATTGTCATTTCGACATAAAATATGTATGTTTATCTTTAATTTGTTTTAACTTGATTTTTACGAATTATTTTGGCTCTTCCCGTTAATCAATGACGGGCTTAAACAATCTTCTACATAACCCTACCCTTTGTACCTACCCACATATGCATAAGTTTATTCAATTAAGCATTTAGGGGTGCAACTCCTCCAGCACCTCTTCCTTACTTGGAGGATACGACTTACCGTTTACAGTCAGTATTAATTAGATATATGATCTGGTAGGTGGATACCAAATCATGAAATTAACACTTAAAGTCTGACTCAGAGATTTCGAAATATTATTTTTTTGTGTAATAATGAAAAATAGTCAACTAGAACTAAAGATAGTAACCTAAAATGCACAATTCCGAAATTTGAGATGAATCGGATTTTTCGTTTTGATGCAGTAAACATTTATGTGTAGTATTACGTCCCATAGGATACTGTGTATAATAAAATTTCCGGATCCGGAATTTTTAAACAAAATTGTGATTTTCTATATGAAGGAATTCGATTTTAGCTTAGCAATTTCACACAGTGATTAGTGTATGGACAAGCTTTATGTACATGCAAAAAACACGATTTTTTTGGAATTTGAGGGCGCCCTCCTCAGGAAATCTCTGAGTCGGCCTTTAATTCTATTTGATGAATACCCGGCGAATATGTAAGACCGGGTGAAAGACACGATTCTTGAAATCAATTATAATAAAAGAAGTATTCTTCTAAGAAAAACAGATTTCTCAGACAATTGCTCGAGCACCGTAAAGCGGTCAAGAGTTCTTTAACCATTCGGTTGGCGGCTATGTAATGCGCTGCAATTTATTCATTAGACATGTTAGAGGACGTCTTCCTATACATCTATGAAATGCAGAAAGAGGGTGAGAGAGAGAGAGAGAGAGAGAGAGAGGGATAGAGAGAGAAAGACATTCATGATTTAAATAGCTTTAAATCCACTAACAAAACTGTGTTTAGCGAGTATAGTAGCGGCCATATGCGATTCAACCTTGAAAAAAATCTAATAAAAGGACTTTTGTATATTCTCGTAGGGCTATATGTGAATTATTATGAAAAAAATTGTCCGGCCTTCTGGCAGCTGCGTTGGTCAGATATTCAAGGTCAATGACCTTTATAAGGCATATCATGGATCATAACTCCTCAACCATTTTTTTTTTTTTTTTTTTTTTGTATCGAATTGACATTATGTGTGTATACAAGCACCCAAACTGATAATTATTCCGTGCAATATTCAAAATGTCAGCGCCCAGCACGGACGACTGGTTTTGAATGCGTTTCACCCCCTTGGGTATCTATACCAAGGTTTTGGGGTCAACAAACACAATTAGCATATAGGAAAAACGATCAAATGCACCCTTCCTTGAATTTCAAAATAGTATGCACTATCTGCATGGAATTGTACTTTAAACTTCACCCCCCTCAACCATTTTAAAGGTGTTGGTTAAAACCTCCTTGGATTTCTTAGTTACAAAGCCTCTGACCCTTTTGATTTTGGTACAGGTGGATTGGTATAAGTTTCCTCTTTCCATTGATATCAAAATTTTTTTTTTTTTTTTTTTTTATGTGAATTATTATGAAAAAAATTGTCCGGCCTTCTGGCAGCTGCGTTGGTCAGATATTCAAGGTCAATGACCTTTATAAGGCATATCATGGATCATAACTCCTCAACCATTTGGTCTAAAAGCACAAATGAGGTATCTATACCAAGGTTTTGGGGTCAACAAACACAATTAGCATATAGGAAAAACGATCAAATGCACCCTTCCTTGAATTTCAAAATAGTATGCACTATCTGCATGAAATTGTACTTTAAACTTCATCCCCCTCAACCATTTTAAAGGTGTTGGTTAAAACCTCCTTGGATTTCTTAGTTACAAAGCCTCTGACCCTTTTGATTTTGGTACAGGTGGATTGGTATAAGTTTCCTCTTTCCATTGATATCAAAAACGTTCCAATAGTCCTCCATTTGACGTCTTAGTAATGTTTTAATGAAGTAATAATCATGGAAAACTTGATTTCTCTGATTGTTGCTAAAATAAGCCAATTTCTATTTTGAGTTAAAAATACAGGAATGTGTGATTTTGGGATGATTATAAAAGGAAATTCAAGTTTTGTAACATACACAGGAGGTATTAAGTGCATAAAGCACATTATTTTTGATAGAAGTGAAAAAGAAATATAAATTTTTAAGGTGGCAACCATCCCCTTACTCCAAAACTGAGTCTTGCCTACCACTGCCAAAGGTAAGGTGGCGTGACAAATTATTTTTCGCTAAAATGAAAGCAAATAATGGTCCCAAGATTAGCCATTAGGTTTCAAATTAATGTGTTTTAAAAAAAAACTTGTTGGCCGTGGTAAACATCCCCCTCCCTCCCTCCCCCAGGAAGACGAAGGTTACCTCAGACCTTGGACTTTGCCACTCATATGAGGCAATGAGTCCCATTCAGCCTACCTGTGACCTATCAAACACCCTGACAATGGATGCGTTTAAACACCCTGACGACGGATGCGTTTAAGTGGGGGGGGGGGGGCTCACTAGCCTCCGTGGCTCGTCAGCACATAAATGTCCTCGAGTTGTTCGCCGTCTTTCTGGCATTGCGGCACTGGCTCCCCGTGGTCAGGGGGAAGGTAATTGTTGTCCGCTGCGCCGATATGAAGGTGGTGACATACAAACAAGGAAGGAGGTGTAATCAGTCTTAGCCTATACAGGGAGATTCTGCGGCTATTCGGGTGGTGCCGAGATTGGGAGGGTCCCTAATCCCAGACACAGCCAAAAGTCAGACGGTCGTCGGTGGAGTGGCAGCTCTACTTTGCAGTTTGCCGCACAATTTTCTAGATGTTGGACCGTCCACACGTGGATCTGTTCGCCTCAGTCATGAATCGTCAGATTGTGGCATATTAGGGGCCTAATCTTGGAACCCGGATCCCCGGGCAGTCAAACGGGACGCCATGGCAGCGGACCGGTCAGGATTGATAGCCTATGATTGTTCATAGCTTCTCCAGGTTGCCATGATCCCAAAAGTCCTCGAGTGGCTCGGTCTCGAGACTGCTTGGTCCTGCTGGTAGCCATTATGGCGCCCACGGCAGCTGGTGGTCCCCAGGCGCTAGAATCTGCCGTGTAAGGGAAACGATCCCTCTTCCAAAGAGAAGGGACCTGGTACGGGTCCTACAGCCGACGCGTTCGTCCCAGAGTGCACCACCCGTGCTCGAAACGGTCGGATGCATTTCTGCGGAATGGACACTGAGGTGGACTTGTGGACAGGCTGCCATGCTAGGGTGATTGATGGCATGACGGATTCTTTCAGTCCCCTCTTGTCCACTTTGGTGAATGGTATGTTTACGGATCGTCCCCGGTTCGTAGCTTCGTTCCGGAGTGGGAAAAACAACTCTGTGATCTGTTCCGTGTGAATAAATAAAGTTGATTGATTGAGTGATTTGCGTGGTCTTGCAATTCTTGGATGTCAGGGGCGTTCATCATTAAACCAACCGAAAAGATAGTTTTCTGGAATTCCGAACTGGCTGTGGCTTGGCCATAGGGGGTTCGGATTATACATGCCTTGTCATACGGTCGAGGCCACCACCGCTTGAGCACAAACTCTTTCTTTTTACCCCGAAACCGGGTTTCTGCACGTCTCACCATAGTGCGACGGGTTGCAGACAGCTCAGAGAAGCCTACAGCAAGGGACACAATGAGCTAGCTGGATTTCTTCAGTCATCTGAAATGCACACAAAAACACCATGATCGGTTGACTGGCTTCTTGGTTAGGGCATATGATGTTCGAGCTCACGCTTTCTCCTGGGCATTCTATAAAAAAGGCCTTCATCCCAGACAAGGATTCTGCTATTACCAGTACTCTTCTCAATATATGTAGAGATGATGATGATAGAGGCAATGGATGTAGTGGAAGAAGGTGTTAAAGTAGGAGGGGAGCTGTTAAAAGACGTGAGATTTGCAGATGATCAAGCAATGGTAGCAAGTACAGAGAAAGGACTGCAACGGTTGATGGACAGCTTAAATGAAAAAGCGAAGGAGTATGACATGAAAATCCATATCAAGAAGACTAAAGTTATGATGATATCGAGACAGGAAGGACAAAGCTTGAACATAACCTTAGATGGACAAAGGTGGAACAAGTCAAGCAGTTTAAGTATCTTGGGAGCCTCCTGACAGAGAATGGGAAGAGCCATGCAGACAGAGATAAGAGCAAGGATTGGAATGGCAAAGGATGCATTCGGCAAGAAGAAAGCCCTGCTTACAAAGAGCCTAAGTAAAGTTGTTAAGAAGAGAATCATCAAGTCGTTGGTTTGGAGTGTGGCACTGTATGGAGCCGAGTCCTGGACTCTGATGAAAGGAGACATCGGAAGATTTGAAGCATTGAAATGTGAGTGTGGAGAAGAGTGGAGAAAGTGAGCTGGAAAGACAGAAGGACAAGTGAGGATGTATTAAACACAGTGGGAGAAGACAGATCCTTGATTAACACCATTAGGAACAGAAAGAAGAGGTCTCCGGGACTAATGAAGGATGTTATTGAAGGAAGATTGGAAGAAAAGAAGCCTAGAGGAAGAAGAAGAATAGGAATGCTGGATGAACTGAATGGCAGACAGTCATATGCGGTGTTGAAAAGGAGGGCTGAGGATAGAAATAAGTGGAAGAATTGGGAGCCGTGAACCTGCCTTAGGGCAGAATACTAAGCAAGCAAGCAAGCATCCCAGACATTTTGGACAATGTCGGTTGGAGTTCTACTTCAAACAAGTCTATTTGATGCATGTGTTAGTCAAGCGGAGATGGGTGTCGCCGTCCAATTCCTCTTGGCTGACCGACCTAGCATCTTGACCCTGGAGCATTAGGCGACTATAGGTGGGGCGTTGACAGGGGATGCGTTGGCGTTGGCTAAATTCTGCGACCTTCTTCCGCCACCGATTAAGCCATGCAGTGGTATTCTGTGCAAAAGTAAGGTTGTGGAAGGAAGCTAGCACTAGTACAGTGTATTTCCCTCTCAGGAGTGAGAGGGCGATACACTTGAGTATGATACCTACCTTTCACGACCTTATGGCGCTCACGCAATTTGTTATTCCCCACCTACAAGAAGGTCGTTGGAAGGTTTGTTGAGTTTTTTTTTTTTTTTTTTTTTTTTAAAAATGGCAAATTACAGCGCCGCTTGATGTGTCCGTGCATGATTTGATTGCGTGCCCATTCCCGACTATTGTAAAAAATTGGATAAAAAGTGCTTTCTATGCTTGAAAAGAAAGATGGCGATTGTAAGTTTCTAAAAAAATATGTTATTGTTCTTTTGACCCGAAGGACATGGGTATGACACTACCTTTTGGCTTTAGGCCAGGAATGAGAATTGGCTAATATGTTGAGAAAACGGGGATAAATGTTTATTAAAAGTGCTTTCTGTGCTGTGCTGAAAAGCTAATGATGACTTCATTTTACGCCATCAAGAGGATGTTATGTGTTTTATATTGACCCCCAGACCATGGGTATAGACACCATCTTTTTGCTTCTGACTAATGGGATGAGCAGTTATAACCCATCGTAGGCCGTATAAAGTACGTTGGACCTTTGACCTTGAATATCTGACCAACGCAGCAGCAACTAGAAGGCGGGACAATTTTCTTAGTGTAATGATTTCCTTATACCGTGCTGCCAAAAAAAAAACCGACAACACTTGGGGGCAGGCGCCATAAGTTTTGAAAACATAAATGTACTATTTATATTTGTTGTTAGGTACGATGGGGACTGTAGCTAATATCCTGAAAAGTTCAAAAGGTAGAGTCAATAGTTTTTAGATATGACCCCAAAAATCAAGTAACATGCAGAACCCATTTTACAAAAATGAGACCTGGTTACCACAAGATGCAATGAAGAACAGAATGGCAAAATCCAATATTGATTGCAATCCAATTTCTTGCACCAAATTTCTTGCAGAAAAACGACTTCTACTGGGGGTCAAATGACGGCATTTACATAATTATATTTAACTGATAATAATTAAAACATTAATGGTTTGGTGATTAAAATAGTTTCACGAGATATAAAACTATGATGTGAAAGTCATAGGACTAATCACATACATAAAAATGATATGCGTTTGGCTGCAACCTGCTTGTTACTGATGCTTGCTTGCTTGTTGCTAATGTTACTTTCTCAACTTTATGAGGTAAAACCTATGTTTTCACACAAAACTCAATAACAATATTCAATCAAGTATATTCATTCTGTCATTAAAGTTTGGGTTAAGATAACGCTTTGTGTTCCGTCACAAAATGATGATGAAAGATTAGCTCTAATCCAATCAGTCCTTATTTGGACATCGAATACTTTTGTTTGATCATACATTCCTAATCGATCTTTTAGGTGTGTTAAATGCATGTTCTTAGCTGTTATTTACCATGGAAACATTCATATTTTAATTTGTTCATAACCTGTCTTTTAAAAAGGGGGAAAAATGGTGGACGGGTGGTTGGGACTAGGATTCCTTTGGTGTTTCTGCCAAAACGTATAGTTCCGTTTTTGTAGTTCAATAGCGCCTCACTTTGGTTAAATGGGTCCCTGCATGTTACTTGATTTCTCTATCATATCTTAAAAAGTATTGATCTGCCTTTATAATTTTCAGGGATATTAGCCTAACAGTCCCATCTTACCTTACACAAAGGACAAGTAGTCACGTGCTTTGTTCAAAACTTATGCGGACTGCCACCAAGTGTTGCGTTTTTTTGGGACAACGGTATAGGCCTACCAGAATATATAAAGAGCCTTTTAATTAGATTTTTTTTCAAGGTTGTATAGGACATGTGTCATATTACGCCTGTACTAGAGCGCTTTCTAAACACATTCTTGCCTTTACTTGTAAACGCATTTAGAGGCTAAACGTCGTGTCTAAACACTAATATCAATCCTCTAAACGACATTTCGCGCAGTCGTCACCGCATTGAAATAAGCACGTTAATTTTGGTGTCATTGACGAGGATATGCATCCCAACCAAACCAAAGCATTCACCTTTATATTCGAACCAAAAAATTACAAACCCTTTGAGTGATCATTTTTCCCTTCTGGAAGGCCCATTATCAGTGGCTTCTGGAAGTCCATGATCGCACGGGCTTCCTCCCTAATTGCTCTTTTCTATACACCATATTGCTAAATTGATTATACTCAAATATTCCCACCAACTTTCATTGAGGCACCCATCCTTTCTGCAATGTGACCATTTCAGCTTTGAAGTTACACGCCTCCAAATTTACGAGTTCACCTCACCCATAACACATTTATCTTGTAATGAGCACTTTCTTCAGTCCCATGGACGGCGATGGGCCTGCGTGTCCTTGGACCTGTCCTTTTCATGGTTAGACTAGAGGAGAGACTTTTATCCAAGACATTATACCATTAAATCGTTGATCTGGCTTCGATACATTGAGGACGGCTTCCTAACTTTGAATCCATGACGACGTCAACTTCAGACTTCATTTCAGCAAAAGCATCCATCCACCAATTAAATATTTTCATTGAGGCAGCCCAATCCTTTCTGCAATGTGACCATTTCAGCTTTGAAGTTAACACGCCGCCAAATTTATGGAGTTACACCTCACCCAGAACAACTTTATCTTGGGAAATGAGCACTTTCTTCAAGTCCATGGGACGGCGATGGGCCAATGCGTGGCTCCTTCGGACCTGTCTTTTCATGGTTAGACTAGAGGAGAGACTTTTATCCAAGGACATTATACCATTAATCGTTGATTAATGGCTCGATACATGATGACGGCTTCCTAATTGGAATCCAGACGAAGGGCAGCTCGAGACTTATTCCAGCAACCAGCATCATCCACCGATGGAAATTCAACATCAGAATCGTCCATCAGATTCTATAAAATTTTCCAAAATGTTCAAGTTTCATTACACCAGAGCTTTTCTGGAGACCGTCTTGTATACTCTACGAAACCACTGTACATCCATCCAATATAGCAATGGATATCATGCCAACCTAAACACACCCAACTTAGCCTGCCATTACAGTCTAGCTCGTTAAAAAAGTATTTGTTCTACGGACACCAAACTGAACGCCAGGTTGGATCAATTGAAAGGAACAGCTGTGGACCATAGATGTATCTAGTCGAGTGTGAACAAGCAAATGGAAATGCTGGCTAGCATGCCTAGGCTAGAAGTTCTTCAACCTCGCTCGCACAGCAAATAAATCTACTTTAAATCATGTTAGATTACGAATCTGCTAATTCACAGACTGGCTTATGTTGGTGAATGGTTGGTCTTGTCCGTTCAAAGTCAAATGTAACACTATTTGTGGACAGCAGCGGATGGTAAAATGACGTTGTCGTCAACTGGAGGAAGAAGACAGGAGTAGGCTTGGAGGTGCGGTGAGATGAGATGAAAATTATTCTGGCTTTTCCCGATTAGGTCTAAGCTTGTTCTTACTCATCCATGGTTGATTCATTATTTTCACCATGTTTGATATCCTTGAACACATTTAGTGAGTTTTGCAAAGTGCACATGCGGATTCTCCAGAACGGATTATATATTTGTATATACATCGGTAAGATATACGGTGATATTGACGGACGGCGGGCCACAAAAATGGTATAAAACATAAACTCAGAGGGTCCAACAATGACCATGAGGAAAGTATTGTGTTCAATGTTATGAGATAATTCAAAAAGCTATTAGATACACAGGATGAGTTTTTTTCCAGATGTTTTAAACCACATTTGAGCAGTACCTGTTATACCAAAATTCCTGACGTATCTCTGCATCAGCACAGTTCCTCCTCACAGTACAAAGCTTCTGAAAGATAAAAATGATGAGAACAGTAGCATTATGCGAATGCCTTAGAACTAGTCATGATAAATTGTTACGTATACGTAGGAATCCCTATAACCAGACTGTCACATATATTTTTTAATCACAAGGATTAAAAAATGTATAGTGTTGTACAAAAAAAAAAAATATCTCGACTTACCCTATGGAGTTATAACCGCCACCCTTATTATAGGTCCAAGGTAAATTTTAGAGCTTCTACAGGGGTCAATACTAAAAAAGCTTCAGTTTTCCGTGAAATGGTCGCAATTTTTTGTAATGTTCTCACAATTAAATTAAAGAATAGTTTCAACTATCTGCATGTGAAATTAACAAGTTACGCCCCTCATTAGTACTCCCCCTATAACCTCGTATGGGTATAGGTGTTGTTGGTTGTAACTTGGTTAACTATTACATTGTCCATTGTCCAAACTATACCTTATTTTACTTGTGATTACATTACAAATAATATGAGACCATTTCAACTGAAATTGAAGCGTTTTCAGTACTTGACCCTGTAAAGCTAAATTTTAACCGTTGACCTATAAAACGGTTTTCGGCTTATAAACTCCATGGGTAAGTCTGAGATAGTACAAACTATACAATTTTTAATCCTTGTGACTACATAGCGAAATTTGGTATGTAATTCCAAAGAGGTCTATTAGATTAGAGAGGCAAACGGTTACTTAATCTTTAGAATACCCGTCCTCGCATGTTTTTCCGACCACAAAGAAAACCTAGAGTACGAACAATAAGAAAGCATTGTCTGCCTCCGCTTCTTCCACATACGGTGGGTGGCCGCTTGCATATACACTAATCGGTAGTGATTAATGTTGTGGTTAGAAATTATTTTGTGTTAGAGGTGGCCCGGTGAATAATGATGTACCTGGATCATTGTGTCGCAGATACCCTTTTTTCCTCATAACTGCAATCACGCTTAGGTGCAAAGATGTCTTCATTGATGCCGGTTTTATTTAATCAAGACGACTGATGTTCATTTCATTCGTTGCGGGCCATGGGTAGACAAAATTACCACCCAATAGCACCCAACATCCAATAAAACAACTGATATTTTGGCGGATTGTTTGTATCGAATTGACATTATGTGTGTATACAGCACCCAAACTGAAAATTATTCCGTGCAATATTCAAAATGTCAGCGCCCAGCACAACGACTGGTTTTGAATGCGTTTGTCACTCATCCTCACACCCTGTGTATTCAACAACATTGTCACTTTTTCAATTTGACCTTGTATAATCTCAGGTGAACCAATAAGGCCTACTTTTGAGGTCTGGCTCATCCACTATGGGGACAATTACGAACGATAGTCAGGCAAGTTCAAAACAAGGTTTGCTGTTTTTCTTTTGCACTTGTTTCTTTTGTACAATGAACAAGTGCATGGCACTTTGTAACATTGAGTCAGACTCCAAATTCAAAATGGAATCCACTCTAATTATGTTAAAATAATGCCATAATTACAGTAAATACCTGCGATAAAAAGATAAACATGAAGTTACTAGATATGTTGTTAGACACAATAATATGTATTTCTTGATACTTTTAAAGTTGTAACATGACGTCAATCAATATGGAGCCAAACGTGAATTCTTCAAAGTGCCATACACTTGTTTCATCGGATCCTATATTATATCTAGTAACTCCATAGTTTGATTAATATAGTGATAAAAATATCATTTAATGGCGACGCCATCTGGGATTTCTCAAAATGCTCAGGATGCCCAGGTGGCACCCGGCAGATTCTTCTTTCTCACACCCTAATCTATCAGTTTCAGCAAAAAAATTGTGTCCATCCTCAACTACGTCACATGAAGGTCTACCTGACTACATTGTTTCTTACATTTTTGGGAGTCCTTTTTCGTCCTATGGACCACTCTTTTGGTTTTGCCTTGAGACCTATCTGGGACACATTCAGACTCATATTCATCTAAAGTTTTTTTGGTTGGCTACTTTGAGTACATAGATGCATAAAACAACCATTTGTAAATTTGATATTAAATACGCTTTCAATAATCTCCCAATTCATTTAGTTTAAAAATTACTGATATAATGATGTAGTGGGAGGAAGGACTGCGTCAAACATCATCGGGGTTCATGCTCCCTACATTAAGTAAGCGTTGACCCGTTGGTAGTAAGTATGGACCCCTCTATCAATGCAAGGGTAGTTAGGGTGTCATATTTCAATAGGGTCCAATTTAAGTTTACACAGTAGTCAACTTTTAAATACTCCAATCACGTTGAATGTATCCTATTGGTCCTCTATTATCAGGATTTTCCAAAAATGTATAGTTTGTAAATTCTATGACAATGGTTTTAGAGTTTATTGGGTACAAATGGCTACGTGTAAAAAAGGTCATTTCCATTTGTACACGGTCAATCAGAATTTTGCTCAATTTTGTAAAAATGAAGAAATTGTCATCTGCTTAATGTGTCAAAATAAGAATAGTTTTGTAGAACTGTCAATGCCATAGTTATCATGTTATGTGACAAAATAGGTCATTGGGCAACATAATCCAATTGGCATTGATTGACCTTCTTTGACCTTTATCTCGGTACTGTAACATTTAACACAACCAAAACTATACTTTTTTATGAGTCCTCATTCCCGAGCTATAATTTTCAAGTGTTTAAAATATAATCAAGTACTTTCAATGTTTGACCCCTTAAATTGAGAGCCCTTTTTTGCCGTTTTAGGTCACTTTTACTCTAAACTCCAAAACCAATAATCGTAAGGTGGTACAAATTATACATTTTTTGGAATCCTTAAGACTAGACGGACATATGCAATGTTTTCAACATGTTTGGAGTAAGTTAAAAGTTTGACCCATGTTAACCCTTTAATTGGCCCCTATTGAAAAGTGACACCACAATTTGAAAGACCACTAACTACCTTGGATTGATATGGAGGGTCCATGCCACATACCAAAGCACCCGGATTATATTCTTCTCCTGCTCGTAGGGATAGGGCCCTTTCACGGATGGTATATTATGTTGAAGGACGTTTTTTTGTTTTGTTCCTCAAGATCAATTAAAGCATGCGAACATCAATAAGCTACATGCATCACCTGGTGCACTCGAAATTCCGGTATTTCTGCAGATAATCCTTGTTTCTTTGCCTGCATGCTCGGTTTGTTCTGGAGGCGGTCTGGCAAATCTTAGTTAACCATATTTGACCTCCCGTGAAACCGCCCCATAACAGCGTTTGGGGCAATCCTGTATACATGTATAGGAGTGTAGTAAAGTTGTCGCAGGCCGTCAACTGTTGAAGTCCCAGCGGCGGCTTTCTACCATGTCTACCCTCACCTCCCCACCTGGAAATTGGTCTCGTTACAGCATTAGTCCCCTGTAAATCAATGGTTGCCATAAGTAACACGTTATGACTTAATTTTTATTCAATTATGTTTGACTCATTGGCTATTAGTGCCGAGACTAACAGACATTCGCATAGTACATCGATCATCCGTCGTTTGGAAGATACCAAACATCCATTATAATCAGTGCTATCTACCGTGTCACTTCATGCACATTACGAGGGGTAGAAGGTTGATTTGAAATGGAAGTGCTGATTTCAAATTGTTATTTGGCACAGTATAACATTTGTCAATCTCGTTAAATGTTTTGAATATTTTGGGGACTGTAGTGCACAGGTCTCATGTGAGTGTGCAAATCTTGATAAAACGGATAAAATTGTGAATTCTGGTACACAAGTACTCTATGCATTGATAATCAGAAAAAAAAATGGTGGAAACACTTGCCACACCCCTTTCATGCCCCAGCTTGGATTTCAATGTTACACGGGGGTAAACATTTTAAAGTGTTCGGATTGTGTTGATAAGCACACCATGATGTCTGTCTGATTGCAAGGATTCCAAAAAGGTATAGTTTATACTATATATGGCTTATATTTTTGGAATTATGTGGTAAAAACTGTAAAATGGTGAAAAGGTCAATTTTGGTTTGTACATGGGTCAAAATTAAAATTTGTTCCAGTAAAACATTGTGTCAAATTGTTGGTTCAGCTCATAGAATGAAATATACAAGTTTTGACTATCTTACGTGTTTGGTTATTACCCAAATTAAGTCAACAGCTATTGGCAAGATTGGATTCTATTGACCTGTGACCTATTTTGTTGGATAACGTGAAAGCTAAGCATAACAGATACGACAAATAATTCCTCATTTCAATCCTTAAAGCTAGGGAAACAATTTGCGCCACATACTACCTGAATCAAAGCAACCTTTAACTTTTGACCCATGTACACACACCAAAATTAGACTTTATCACCATTTTTACAGTTTTTACCTCATAACTCCAAACTATAAGCCATAGATAGTGTAAACTATACCATTTTAGAATCCTTATAATCCGAGACAGAGTGTCATGTGCTTTTCAACATGAGTGTCATGTGCTTTTCAACATGATTGGAGCATTTTAAAATTTAAACCCAAGCTGGGTCCATAAAGGGGAGGGGTTGGCAATACTTCCATCAATTTTATGGATTATCAATGCCTAAAGTACTTGTGTGTAAAAAGGACAATTTTTTCCGGAAGAGCACACTCTTTCACTACAGTCCCCAGCTAGAAGTGGCTATTGGACCAACAGCGATCGGCTGAATAGCCTTGAAATTGGGCCAAAGCCAATTCACCTTCAATATATCCAGCTTTAATTGACATTTAGCTGAATAACCCGACAAGGGTTAGGGTTAAGGTTTTAGCTAGGGTAAACGCTACCGGTGAAGCCACGGGAAATGACTATTTGACTCCCTGGTGGATATCTTTGCATAAATATTTAGTGCTGCAGCAGGAACAATTTGGTTGTAAAAGTTTGAGTTTGGCACAATTCAAAACCTTTTCAACCAGCGCTTGAATGGTTTTGATGGTAACAGTTGCGATTTGCTGATATAGATATAGATGAAATGTCAGGTGGATTGATATTCATGAGCTCTTGATATGAAGATATTTTAGATTGCTATTCAGAATCAAAGTAGCGAAAAGTGAAAATTGCGTCCAACACGCGGATAATTGTCGTTATTTTAGAGCAGGAAAATGGCACCGACTCCCGGGGGGGGGGGCAGTTGTATTCAAAGGTGGATATGATGCGTGAACATGGACTTCCGAAATGCACCCTAAACAAGTATTTCCACCGACTAAAAACCATACCCTAAACAAGCATTTTTGTGTTTTTGCTCACCATAAAAAGCCTTTTTGTAAGTTTTTGCTACCTTACACAAATGAGCAATGCATTGTGTTGATAATATACCCTTATTATCTGGCTTTGCTCATGTTGTTTTACTTCCAAATTACAATATTTTTGATGATTTTGATCTCGCGTACATCACAATTTCAGGGTTACGAAAAAAACATACCCTTTTTTCCATATTTTGCTGTTTTTGACACCCTAATCAATGTACGCGCGTACATCGCCTGTTGGAAAAAAGAGACCCTTTTTACGCGTTTTCTTGTTCATGCATCATATCCACCTTTGAATACAAGTGCCCCCCCGGGCACCGACTTCATCAATGCATATTATTTTCTGGTTCAGGGAAGCACATAATGAGGAATTTAACTGTTTATACATTTTTTTCATTGTGGTTTCTTTCTTACTTACTCGACATCGTTGATTTATTTTTCTTTAAAAAAACCCAGAAACATTTTGAATAAGTAATGTCCGACGCTGTCTTGTTTAAGGATTTTAATAACACTAACAATCTCACTACCATGTTCTTCATTCCTTCGTAGTAAGTCCAATATAATACACAAAGTCTAGTACCATAACAAAAATAACGCCATTCTAAACCTAATGACAAATAGAAAATACTATTTAACTCTGAGTGAAAAGTTTACACTTACAAATAATAAACAGCCTTCATTGATCGAATAAGTAAAACCTAATAGTAAGCCGCTCCTGTGCGTGAGTATCACGCACTTTCACGGTTTGCATCTCCACTTTGCCCTACAGAAAATGAAATGAACCGTCCAGGTGAAATAATACACAATTTCTACTGTTGCTTGAGTGAACATAAACCTTTCGTGGAGCACGTGTGTTTTTGAACACAGAAAACGAACTTCGACCGTTTTTCCTTCACTTTCGTCGTTTAACATATGTACTTTTCTGGATCAAGGTTTTCCTTAACTCAAACGTTTACTCCAATTTTAATTTTGCTCACCTGAGAGCTTTCGGAATATAGCACTTTTCCTCCATTCACTTATTAACCCGGGAGACATTTGTGTAACACACCTCAAGTACAAAAGGTTTGAATGATTATATGTTTGGCAAAGCCTGACACGTACCCCCTGAAACCTTACTTTTAAAAGTGCAATGAGAGAGGGCCACCAGAACCAAGATTGATACAAGGGTCCAATTATTTAAATGGATCCAATCATGTGAAAGATCCCTTAATTGTAATCCTATGAGCTCACCAGCCACACCTGTTAATTTGCAACCATTTTGCAATCCACAACCGGAGTAAACTTTAAAATTTTGACCCTGTACAAAACTGAATTGAACCCCTTTATTGATTTTTCTGTTTATAATAAGCTTATACTCCACATCTGAATTTAGGTTTAGATAGAAAACTATACTTATCTTGATCCTGTATGGTTGGACAAATAACGTGGTATACTTTTCACCAACCACGATTGGATCTTTAAACATTTTGCCCCTGTACAATCCTTTGTCTTGCCCCTCCTTATACCAACCACATTTGCAGCACTTAAGAATCACGTTTCAGGGTTCATGTCAGGCTGTTAACATATTAAATCACTCACGCTTTTGTACTCGAGATGTGGTTACAAATGTCTGCTACTCCCAGGCTATATGTGCACAAATAATACATAAAGGTATCCGCATCCATCGTTTCAGTCACTATGCGTGAGTATCACTCCTGCCCCGTTCGACAATTTAGTCATTCCCTTCAGTAACAGGAATAAGTCCTATATACATTCCGAAAGATCTTAGGTGAGATGCTTTGAGTAAAAGTTTAATCTTCTACCAATATGTTTCCCGGTCGGGATGCCTGCACCAAGCATGAAATCTACATCAATCACACGTTTTAGTTGTCACAGTTGGTAACCCTCCGTATAACATAGCACAACATCTTTTTATTTATTTCCTTTCATAAAGATTAAATGAGCCGTTACCACATACACAGAGAGATCATTTGTTACCTAATTAGACATATTTTTTTTTTTTTTTGGCCTCTTCAAAGGAAAAATAACATTTTGTTTCTTGTATAATTCGGTGATAATTTTGTAGCCAATGCACAAAATTTACAACTGGCGAAGAATATTTTGTATCACAGATTGAATTTGAAATTGTAAACCAGGAGTTCTTGATTACATATAACACAATTAATGTTCAAAGTTGTGTCTTTTTTACAAACAGAATGTTGTTCCCCGGAATGCGGAAAGCGTTTGATTCGTTTTGTCGTGTTCCCCTAATTAATGGCGGTTTTTAAAAGCTGACGAAAGAAATTGTCGGATTGTCTCCAAAAGGAATACGGACACAGGAATACCTTAATGGCTTTAGAATAGCCGCTAAATGGAAATTGTACGGAATCATCAGGGCTACACTAAATGTTTGACGAGAGAAAAAGGGACTGGTTTTGTGGACCAGAAATGAGAAAAAGTTAAAATTAAACGATGGGAACTAATTGTCCATCATGGTTTTTAGACTCAGGAATTAAATGGTACGAAACTAGATCATATCATTAAATTGAAAAGACTCTTTTTAATAATACTGTGAACGGTTGAATTTATGCTGTTGCGAATTCCTATCCATTCGTGATTTGCGCTAACCACCGTTTCATTAAAATTGCATTTCGCGATATCGTATAATTTTGCGGATTTTCGTAAAGACCATTGTTTCCATTTACCACGTTGACGATATCTCATTTCCGGTTCGATAAACCACTCCAGTCAGTATCATGCATACATTGACATTTTTCCATGTTATAAACGTATTTTTTCATACTATTTATGAAAATGATTGAAAAATAAAGGACCAAGAATACTTCCTGAGGCATCAATTTAAAAAGTCCATGGTTCCTGAAAGCAATTTTTAAAATACACTCTTTGATTTCGACTAGACAAAGAGAAATGACGAGAAGAAGTTGAGCGCCCAGCAAAGTTGGAGGTTGTCAAGTAAGATATCATGGATTTCTACCGCCTGTATTCAACGGCAAACCCTAGCAAACCCATACATTTAACTGCGTTATTTTGTGACAACTTATGGTGATTTTCTGTATTTATTCCTTCTGGAGTACAATTGGCTCATGTCGTTCATCATCTAATTACGCCATAATTAGGAACATAACAATATAATCCAAAGTGGCGGCACCAGACCCCTTTTCTGGGGGGGGGGGGGGAACGGGCGGACGGGAACGGGGGAAAACAGTGATTTGTGGGGGGGGGGGCAAAAGTGAAATCGGGGGGGGGGCAAAAAGGAGGATTTTAACATTTTTGGCCCGAAATGCTGATTTTTGCCAAAAAAAATCCCTCATTTTTCTTTCGGCCAGGGGGGGGGGGGCAAACTGGGGGGGGCAAGAAAAAATTTTAGGGGGCCCAAAATTCCCACCGCCCCACCACCGTGGCGCAGCCACTGATAATCAAACGTTCTTCGTACTTGATGAGATTCTGAGGAATATTGATTGTTTTGAAAATACAACTTTGTTGTTCATACGTCACATGTGTATGTCATGGGGTACAATATTCAACTTGTTTTTTTAAATATTTTTCTGCATGTTGCATGTTGTAGTGTATGAACATATTATTATGGTTCATACTTCATTTTCAAATTAAAGATAACCGTATATTGAACACTTAATTGAGTTGGATGGGAGAGGTCACAGCTCATGGTTATGTAGGGGTTAATTTTAACATAAAACAATAAGGCCAAGTAAAAACCTAAACACTGTATTTCATTCTAGTTATAAACACACTGTTTTTAAACAATTTTTAAGCATGGTACAAGTTTTATTGTGCAAGGAACTAGGACTGGACTTCAACTAACAAGTGCAAAGAATAAAATCTATTTAGCTTCTTCCTCTGAGGAAGTATGTAGTAAAATTGTAAAGGATATTTGAGACCTTAAAATCGTCGCTGGGCGGGGGAAAAACCTCATATGTAAACTAACAGAGGCAATGCAAACACCTCATAGTAAAAAGTGGGGCCCAGTGCCTAAAAACCTCATATGTGCCTGTTGGTCACATCGGGTTATAGCTTGGAATTTCATGCCAAATATGATAGTAAAAATATGACACCTTTATTTCAGAATCTGGAGTAAAAATACCTTAAATATATTAGAAAGGAAAACCTTTCTAGTGCATGGCATACAAAGCAAATTATCAGTTTGGTGTCTCTAGAAAATGTTACATATGAGGTTTTGTCATGTACGGTTTTTACTACATGTGAGGTTTTGCTTTTAAAGGTTAAATGCACATATGAGGTTTTTCCCCCGCCACCGACGAAAATGCTTTCACCGTTTATTATTACAACCAGTTAAGAAGTTATACTTAGGTACATCTGTTAGAATAGAAAGGTACAGTTCCCCACCTGATCAAAGTTGGGACACTATGAGCTGGTAAAATCTCAATTCCTTGACACAGTTCAGAAGTAGTTTCATCACCACGTATTATGAAAACATAACCTGGTTGGGGGGTATGATATAGATACCCAGATACACAGGTTCAGTTCAGGTCAATGTATGTACAAGTACAACCACCTGAACTGTTTGTCCTTGGTGGAGATGCGCATAATTGTTACTCATAGTTGTGTATAGATGATGGACCTATGACGTCACGGTTTGACATTCAGGGGACGCCTCTGTTGTTTTCTGCAGGGCAAAATATTACAGTGTTTCTGTGACAGACCACCCGAAAAATCTGGTTAAAATACTTGCAGAATCGTCCTGGATCTAAATTGGTCACAAAATGCAGTGGTAGCATTAGCATTAGCTTGATAAGAAAGTTGGTATTATTAATTCGAAACAAAAGTACAGCAAAAAAACGAATTTCCCCATGCAGTATAGGTGATTTTGTGCCTGCCAGTCGCTCTTACACCAAAGGGGGCGCATAAAACATAAACAAATGTCAAATAATCTAGACAGAAATCCCGAAAGTATCGTTATCCAACATTCGCATTGTAAGGGCGAGGTTATGAATTACATAACATGAGAACTGGCCTCCTACTTGATATACTATATACACAAACGTAGGTGCGTCCCCTTTGGATTATAAGTTACATTCACTTGAAATTGTGATACATCAACATCTCAAAAATCTAAAGCAAATGATTAAACCGTGGAAAAAGTTTTCTGGAATTTACTTCCACTAGTCACAAAAGGACAAGAGTTCCAGCATATGCTTCCTTCCGGTATATTACAGGGAAATCATAATTTTAACGAATATACAAATTGATTATAAATGGAGAGGCGCGGTGGAGGTACGACACGAGAACCTTGACTAATGCGCGCTGAAATATATTCACCCCCCCCCTTCATCAACCCCCAACCCCTCCCAACAGGAAGCGGTTGCGCACCGTCGATCGACTGTCGCTTCTCCTCATTCTTGTTATTCCCTGAAAGAACTTACAATGAGACGTTGATTGCTGAAGATTACTAGGCAATAAGACTTTTCACACTGACCCGGTGATCAATCGACTTTTGCGATCGCTTCGCTATCTGTAGACTTCAAACCAGCCACCTTCCTAATTCATTATAATCCTTCAACACAAAATTGACCACATATAATGTTGTGCTTCCTCAAATAACCAGCACACTTCGTCCAATAAATGCACTTAGAGTCTATCCGCCATGTTGAATTCCATTACTCAGTCCGTTCAATGTCATGAAATGAACGGAAAACTCACAAATTTCTGTGCGAAAAAAAACCAAGTTGACAAGTCAATATCATTTAAAAGATGGCAATGTACATCAGCATTTAAAAATGTCACTACACTACTGCCGTTTGCGATCGATCGCTGCGGCGGTAGACTTCAAAATCAGACAAAAAATCATTATTAAATTCGCCCAACTGTGACAACACGCGTATGGCAAGCCATAAAGGCCATAACACGTATTGCGTCAACGCGTTGCGACATTGCAGCAACGCGTTGCGACATTTTCAGCACCGCGTTTTGCGACCATTTCAGCAACGCGTTGCGACATTTCAGCAACGCGTTGCGGTGTAGCCAATCAAAAATCCTGAATTTGTGACGTTATTCAAAAAGTAAATCACAACGCGTTGCTGCTCCTAGATACTGGTTTGCAACGCGTTGAAGCCCATTCAAAACCAGTCGTCCGTGCTGGGCGCTGACATTTTGAATATTGCACGGAATAATTATTAGTTTGGGTGCTTGTATACACACATAATGTCAATTCGATACAAACAATCCGGCAAAATATCAGTTGTTGGATGCTATTGGGTGCTATTGGGTGGTTAAATTTTGTCCTACCCATGGCCACACAACGAATGAAATGACACGTCAGTCGTCTTGATTTAAATAAACCGCCTCAATGAATACATCTTTTCACCTAAGCGCGCATTGCATTATGGGAAACCTGGCCACCTCTAACACATACATCAATTTGTATCACTACCGATTAGTGTATATGCAAAGCGGCACCCACAGTATGTGGAAGAAGCAGAGGCAGCCATTGCTTTCTATTGTTGGTACTCTATGTTTTCTTTGTGGTCGGCAAAACATGTGAGACGATGAATTTCTAAAGATGACGTAACGCTTTACCTCTCTATCTATATAGAACCAAAGAGGTTCTATATAGATAGAGAGGCAAAACGTTACATAATAATTATTCCGTGCAATATTCAAAATGTCAGTGCCCAGCACGGACGACTGGTTTTGAATGGGCTTCACCCCCTTGTATAGAACCTCTTTGCGTATGACACCTGAACTGAAGGATTTGATTGTAATTGATCCCTTTGTGCGTTGCTTATGAGTGAAGTATCTTAATAGGATGAAGTTTTCTTTTGGTATATTTGCGGAAGCATTTAGGCTACGGGACATATCAAGATATTAACCTTTTTGAGTTGCGCAACTTCGCATTTCTTGCAGCAACCACGTTGGGGATAACTCAATAATTCTGCACTGCCACAAAATAATGATCTTCCTTTATGCAGACAACTCAACATCTAGGTATCTTACAATAAAATGATGACTTGTCGAATTGTATTTAACTCGACCTTTTAACTTCTTGAACAAAATGACGACTTATCGGGTTGTATGTAACGCAGCCTTTCCACGATATCCTGCAAAGAAATGTCATTTTACAGTGTGTACAACTGGATACCCAGATTAGACATCTTTTGGCAAAGAACGACATTATAAATTGTACACAATTTGACATCTCATATTGAAACAAAATGATCACTCTTTGAGTTGTGTATAGTTGTAGAATTCTCTATAACTTGAAAAAAAACCTCATTTTGTTGCAAGATGTAACAATAATAATTATGTAGATTTATAACGCGCACATGTCCGCCCAATTAAGGCCTGGCCATCCGTTGCCATCAGGAAATCGTCACAATCATTTTGCTTCACTTAGGTGGCAGCCTGCTTGGTGCACAACCCTATCAACACAAAGATTGTAATATCACCCATAATAGCTATCCAATTGTCGCTTGGGTCAATTGAAACTGAGTATCTTGCCTAAGGACACAAACACGTTGGCCACGACGGGGGCTCGAACTCGCACCTTCAACTCTCTAAAGATAAAGAGTCCTCCGCAGAGTCCTGCGCTTTTCCTCTGGACCACACGTGTTCTACGTGTTCTCCATAGATCCACATTTTGTGTAAGCTGTCGAGACTTCCAGTTGTCGTCAACTCCAAAGTCTTATTTTTTGGTACATGTCGACATTTCCAGTTATCTGCAACTCCAAACCAGTCACTTTATTGGGCTATTCCAGAACAAAAATGCCCCCCCCCTATAGAGGGCACCGGAATTCCAGACTTTTTGTCACTTTTGAAAGCTGGAATTCCAGAATTTAATGTCTAATACGGGGTGAGAATTCCAGCCATTTTAGGCATAGAGGGTGACGGAATTCCAGTGTTTTTACGATTTTCAGAGGAAAATTCCTGAAAAAAATCAATATTTTCAACACCTTCTATAGCCTAACCATAATCCTCTGGGAATTCCATGTTTTTTTTTCATTGGTAGTCTAGGAATTCCTGGAATTTACGGAAGGTAGTGTCTGGAATTCCTGGTAATATACGGAAGGTAGCTTCTGGAATTCCAGAAAATTCATGGAAGGATAGCCAGGAATTCCAGATATTTTGTGAACAAAAAATTTTGCCCTCTATAGGTGGGGGAGCATTTTTTCTGGAATAGCCCATTACAAGATCTCGAAAAATAGAGTTATTGATTTGTCATTTACACCATGTCGAAAGTCGTCATTTTGTTGCAAGATATCGCGTCGAGTGTAATTTCAAATGTCGTCATTTGGGTATAAGATGTCGAGATTCGATTGGCTACAACGTGAAAAGTCGTTATTTTGTTGCAAGATGACCGACGTGCTGTCAGTCAACTCCAAAGAGTCATCCTTTTGGTTCAATTGTTAAGATTCCTATAGTTTAAATACGCTTACCTAGATATCCATTCAGTCATTATATCAAGGGAATAATCATGATACATAAATCTTATCTTTTTGCCCAAGAGTATTGTTGTGAATATGTTAACGGAAAGGATACAACATTTAAGAATAGTGAGTAGTCCTATACCCATCTAAAGCATGAGTGTTATATCACCATTGCTCACCGAGATATAAAGAAGTATTTTCAGTTGTCATATTCAACCCTACATCGATTAATGTCCTTATGCATAGTGTGCTACCTTAAACTATAATACAATGTCTTGAATCATTGTAAATAACATTAAACGGTCTTGTTTAACTAGGAGTAGGGTGTTACAATTTGTTTTAACCCGTCACAGAACACCGCTCAAATCAACCACCAAATGGTTTCAGGTTTTTGTGGGACTTTCTTTTGCGCCATTTTTAGTGAAAAAAATTGGCCTTGCCACAGATTTCCATTGGTATGGTAGCCATTGGTAGGCTGACAAATCTCAACGATAGAAGGGTGAGCGTGATATGATCACGAGGCAATAAGCATAAAGCAGCTACTTGTGGATACTCATATATATAATGATATTATGAATTAGCTTCCTCGTGCTTTATTCTGTACTATGGGACTCTATCTGGGTAGATAACTCACTAAAAAGGTCAGGATGACCATTTGCTTTTAAATTCATCCAGCAATCCTGGGGGAAGTTTTTTGTACGATTTCGATAGCTCAAAACCAAATATTGGCCTGGATCTAGCGAACATGGATAAAGGCGGATAAAATGGTTTGGTGAAATCATGACGTCATCGTGACATGAAACCAGATGTGGCAGGAGATATGGTCCTCCGGACTCATGGTCCACCTACTACGGTAAAGAATGGGGCACTCAATTAGTTGACTCTTCACGCAACTTTAGTTCACGCTTTATTCCTTTGTCTTCTATGGAGCCCGGATTTTGGCTCCGGGCGGACCATATCTCTTTTTTACACATCGATACCAATTTGCATAAAAAATTGAGGTTTCGTTAGCAATATTATAGCTCTTCCCTTAAAAAAATACCTTTAGTGTTAGACGAAGGTAAAAGATTACGCAGTTCATTTTTGTCCAGAAGTTACTCCCATGTTTCTCAAAAACAGGGAAAACCTGCAAAGAAGTGTTTGGGTCTTGAAGGAATGTTGCGGCAAAGTCAAAAAGTGCATTTGCGTCAGTATATGAACATGTGAGCGATAGCGTTCAGGTTGATCTTGTCCGATATTTTTAAGTATTTTACAAATTTGTTGGTATCTTTTCACTCTACTTTCCAGGCATGGTATTTTCTATATCATTTTGCGTACTCAATGCTATTAGCTAGGAAATGTCATCTATATTATAGGAAAATTATTTTGTTAAAATCTGTGTTTCATCGGCGAGGTTACATACAATATCCAATGCACACACGTACATGAGATAAGTAGGCAGTTTCTTTCACATGCACAATTTCGATATCCGATTTCAAGTAATAAGATCGAAAGATATGATAGGAAGTAATCAATCCGGGTTTGGGTAGCGCCACCGTTCATGTAAGGTTAAAGGTCTATATATAAGGAAACGACTTCATTATGAATCTTAAAATCAGAAGCAAAATCACGATTTTGTTTAATTGTGCTTATTCTGGACTATAATTGATTACTTCAATAATTCTTCTGGGAGACCCATTACAATAACTGTTTAAAAACTTGGGCAGAACTTCTGGACAAAAAGCGACAATATCCATTATTCCAGTATGTTGTAAAAATTACATACACTATACTTTTGTACTTGGAGTTAAAAAAAAATCAATTCAGGTTAATTCAGTAAGGTTTCACAATCCAACTTTGAAAAAAGAACAGTTTTAAGGACGACCAAAGGCAAGAATTTCTAAACCTACATACGCTCTAAATATTACAACGCCTAAAAGGCGTTCAATGCAACCGTTTTTAAGAGGACTTTGAGCACATCGGTTTAGTGTTAAAGAGGGGTTAAAGTGCTAAAGATTACAAATTCAGATATCAATTTCGTGATTGAAACCCGTTTTTTTACTTGTTTGGAAGTTTGTTTAGGTAGGATATTGGCTTGCCGAGAAAATACACTTTGGATGTATAAATATATTCAAACAAGAAGATTTCCATTTATTACCGACTCTATGTGTTAAAATATTTACACTTGAGCACCCTATCAGGCGTTCTAAGATTTAAGAGTGTATAGTTTCTTTCGTTTGATAAATCATACCACCGATACAAAGTTATTCAGCATGTCTGAACAGCTTGTGGGCTGAGAATTACAAGGTTCTACCTGACATTTTGAGATATGGACGTTGTAAGTTCACAAAAACAATATAAACAAAATAAATTTTACCGGAAGTTGGTGCTTTAAACAAATTTACATTTTGAAAACCAACACAAATTACATAATCATTTTAAACCTCAGCAAATCGTAAGCTGAGAATTACAATTCTGACATTTTGGTTTTGTGAGATAATATTGTTTTTTAAATTAACATTTACTCAGCTTTAAAATAATATATTTTGTTTAGGTTTAAAACATGTAAATTTGTTTAAACGTCCCACCTCCGTTCAAATTTCTTTTGTTTTGTACTGTTTTATTGATCTTAAAACGTCCATATCTCAAAATGACCAAAATGTCAGTTAGAACCTTGTGATTCTCAGCCCACAAAATGTAAATTTCAAAAATACTGTTATCTTACATAAACTCCAAATATCAGCTATAGAACCTTGTAATTCTCAGCTCACGGCTTATAAGTTATAATCTTAAACCAAATCAGGAAATGCATGCTGGGAGTACATACAGACCAAGATCTTGACAGAGCTGTAACCACCTAATCATGTGTATTTCAGTTGGCAAGGGAAATTACATGACTCCTTCAACGAGTTGCACATTACTTTGCACGTGAATCACCAGCAGCTTTCAAAAAAATTAACTGAACAGGGGACTGATTCATGAACATATAGGAAACAGGGTGTTACACGCATACATCGGCAACTTATGCATAACAGATTTTAAATGAGGGGTAAGATAAATAGGGTACACTATAACACCTCTAATTTTGCTAAAACATTGCTTTATAAAATCAAGGTCCCGATTTTCAAAGCTGTCTTAGCATGATTAGAGGGCGCGTTTGGCATATTTCTCATTGAGAGTCTGTTGGGTTTGAGAATAGGAGCACGCCCTCGTAGTTATGCAGGTATCCGGCACTTAGTTCCTGCCGTGATGCGTCATGAGTAAACGTTAACCATATCCATTATGATAACTGAAAGTTCTCTCAACCCAAACCGACCTTAAAAGGAGACTATTATTTTTAATGTTACTTCTAGAAAGAGGCTTAACAGTGAGGAATGTGACAGTTCTTAATTCGTTATTTTTTACCAAATGTAATGGGCCTGATATATGCTAAATTTATCGTTATGACTACAAACGTGTATCCTGTTTTACAGGTAGAGGATGGTGGTCTTTCAAATTCGGTCTTTCAATGCTATAAATTTCTTTTCAGAATTTCCCCCGTGAACTGTGAACAATCAAATTTTGTACATTTTATTTGTAAATGACGAAAGTTCACAATTCCCAATATTTGTCTACTTTTCTACCCGCTCTCTCTCTCTCTCTCTCTCTCTCTCTCTCACACGCTCTCTCTACTGCAAAAACAGCGTGTTAAGATTTATTGCGTAAGATGGTGTTTAGATGAATAATGTTTAGAAACTAAACGTTTGTGTTGAGAAATCAGATGTACATGTTTTGAGATCTGATATGTCATATTTAGAGATGACCTGTTTAAAATGTGGCGCAAATTGGTGTTCAGGAAAGCGTTTAATCTCTAAAACTGTTTTTGCAGTGTAGCAAATATAAACAAATGAATAAATAACAACAATCGTAACATTTTAAATTGGAAACTACGCGTCAGTCTCGTCCACGGTCCACAGCACTTTTCCTGGCCTTAGTATATCCATGCTATATAAATCTACGCTCCCAGCCTGAGCTCTTCTGGTGAAAACTGGACACACTCTCTCTACGGCTTCTCTTAGACGAGAACATTTTTTCATCCAGCCCTTGTCACAAACAAACACGTGTGCCTCGGCCGAAGTGCAATATGATCACAATACATCTTCAGGATATTTCGTATCCTCTAGCTTCCTTAGCAGTGCCACAAAACAATGAAATTGACACGCATTCACCACTACGTGCATTCAGTATAAATTTGTTATTGACTGCTACTGGTAGCTGTCAGATGTTATGCAACGGTGACTCTCTTTTGGGTGTTGTCTGAAGACAATTTTCAGGGAGCCGGGCCCCAACTGGGGCATAAAGAGTACCCTTACATTGGTATTAGCGTATGTACTCGTTATCTGTACGCTTAGCTGACTTGGGGGTACTCAGAACAGTTTCAAGAATTTGAAGAAACACAACTATGGTTGTCAATTTGTCTTTAGAATTAGCACTCGATAGTGTCAGGCTTTATTTTCCCTGAAAAATACCCGCTCCTGCTCTTGTTAAAATCTAAAAATCAGAGCAAGACAGCTGTGATTGGTAGAGTGTAATAAATTCCTATCCTTCTGTCGATCCCAGCATCTATAATCCTTCCAATGCAATGCATTCACTTGAGTCAGCCCTGGGAAGAGGCCTGTGTTCGTTTGTTCGCCGAAGGCGGGTGCTACGATTTGAATGCCTCCAGATCAAAATGATGGCGCCCACAACTATTGTCACCAAGGAGACAACTCCAAATACAATCAAACCAGAAATCCCTCCTCTGGAAATCCCGGTCGATCGCTTATTTGCCTTTTGCCATCTGCCTCTGCCCCTGGACTTCTTCGGCTTGTTTCTTCTAGCGGCGGTCTCGCCACGCACACCGACAGCTAAATTGTCACTATCAGGCGTTAATATGCTGTAAGCAACCGACTTCTCTGTTACTGATGAAACTGGAAAGAAATAAACAAGAAGGATCAATTTACTTATGAAATACATAGCCTAGTGTTTGAGATATTTGCCACTATAGATCCTCGGTTCGAGTCCTAAGGAGGCATTTGTTATAGGATAGATACCAAAATCAAGATAATCTCTTTAACTTGATCCCCTAATGGTTCATCTGAAATGGGGAAAACAGACAATGTGCTAACGTCTTTATAGATAGTGGTCCGTGATAACCCATCACATTATATATATCAACATTATATCAACATTAGTCATTCCGTCAAAATACGAAAGTATAAATTCAAAGTTGATGCACAATGCACGTACATAATACAACGTACATGCAGTACGTCATGTATATTAACGATATGAACTCATTTTGTGTCATATCAGAGAATTCTATTATAGTTTCATCAAACTCCTCAATCTACAAGGCGATAAACGAGCACCAACCACTGACATTACTGTCATCATTATTGAGAAAAAAAACCCAGCTAAACACATTCATTTTGATATCTGCCCATTGGTCTAAAGGAATACCATTTTTCAGCCTAAAGTTCCTATTTTGGTCAACGATTACCCACATATCCTACAGTTAGCGCCAAATACGGTAGAATTTGGGGCGACAATAACAGTATAACGGCTCCCGCCGAAAAAAGGTCACATTTACATTGGATCATTGCTAGATACGCTTAACTTAAAGTCGCTTATAGCTTGTTACTTTTTTCAGCCCAAAGTTCCTATTTTGTTCAACGATTACCCACAAATCCTACGGTTGGCGCCAAATACGCAAGATTTTGGGCGACAATAACAGTATAACAGCTCCCGCCGAAAAAAGGTTACATTTATATTGGATCATTGCACGCTTGTCATGCGTGTCAAAGAACTTATAGCCACTTGTTAAATTCTGAATAGCTTGTTACGATTTAGTGTCTTTCTAAAGTCTTTGAAAAAAGAACCAATTGTGAAAAACAAACCATTAACCCCAATAACACTTCCTCTTGACAATTTCAGTCAGCCAGAATATAATGCTTTTCCTACGAGTGTCTCTTTTGCATCCAGGTTGGAAGTAAATACATCCTAATCCATGGTTGTATGTTGCATAACACTATACCTTTGTAAGCCAGAAACTAACAATGATTTGGCAGAGACAGGGAAATCCTGGGTGGTCAACTAATCTATAAATCCTTCTTATTTGCAATGTTCTTTTCAAAGGTAATACACTTGTGTTATGCAACACACAAAGTTGGGTTTAGTGGTATTAAATCATCCAAGATCACCAAAAAAGAGAGACATCAGAAATAGCGTTTGCTCCCTAGCACTGCAAACCGCTATTTTAAAAAACATAAACGCTATTTTAAACAACCATGGTCGTTCAAGTTCCATGCACCGTTAAACAACCCGGTTGTTTAACTCATTTGTTTTAATATTTAAACATGTTTGCTTAAATGTTTAAACTCAGTTGTTTACATATTTAAACAAGTCTGTTTAAATGTTTAAACAGACTTATTTAACCGGGTTGTTTAACGGTGGAACTTGAACAACCATTAAAGTTTTAAACAACTTTTGTTTGCAGTACTGAGGTTTTGGTCATTTGGCAGAGAAGGTGTTAGAATAATAATATAATGCAATTAAATGTTAATACAAAGAATTAAGCCTTAAACAACATCTGCTACGGTACACTGCATTGCAAAGTTCAGTCTTTCCTTATGCCTTTACCGCAGCTACTTTTCGTAGGTTCTGATAAACTATAAGAACTTACCACTGTTTGTCTTGTCGTCTTCAGGATCGGAAGAGAAGACTTGAAGAAGACACGAGAAGTAGATAGCCAATAACAGCGTCCATGCTCCATAGTTAATGTGCATGGTGTTGGATCATCGGTAGGCCTGCTGCATATCTGAAATTATACGAGGTAGGCGCAACAGTCAGAAAACGGGCTGACTAAAGATTAAGTAACACGTCAGATTATTCATTTTGATGAATATCCATAGAGATTACTTCTAATAGTGCCTTGCAAACACTGCAATACACTGTAGATGGTTACGACGTACACAGCCAGATTCTTACTCATGGTGTAACCCAGGGTTTTGGCTACTCCACGTGTACCCTTAGCTCTACTCCAAGGGAACCCCCTTGATGCAGTACAACTAAGTACTTGTGAAGTACACAAGCCACTTGGTTCATAATAGCTATGTTTTCTTAGCACTATATACCCGCTCTATAGTATACTCTGCAGTTGCCTGATAGGTAAATGACAGGTACCCATGTAGGCCACCAGAAGCAGAGTACCTCTGCAGCTACTCGGGGGAGTAACTTCAGAGGTACTCTCCTACCGGCTGCCAAGATCGTGTACCACCAAATATGAACTTTCCTTCTGTGTGCCAAAATGCCGAAAGCTTTCGCAAACAAGCTTCCAGGTAATTGTTTTCATATCCTTTGCGGGCATTTTATGTGAGATGGTAGCACCTTCACAGGGGTTAGGGTATCCCATCAAAGTCAATGGGGGTTGGCCATCATTAGAGCTGAAACCCCGCAATAAATCCGATATCCTTCTTTTTTTTAGTGGCAAAATCGGATTTTCACCTATTTCCTGTGGAAAGTTTACAATTTGTCGACTCGCTGACTTTATGATGTCATTGGACGCCTTAATCGGTATGTTGGTACCTATTTTGGTATCAAATGGAAAGCGGAGGACCACAGCTATCCCGTTATATCAAAAGCGTAAACTTAACGAATTTCCCCGATGGGTTGGCAATTTCCCTGGAAACGTGTTAATGGTTGGTAATTCATGAAACATAAAAACATAAAAAAGGCATATACATATAGACATATCGGACAATTGTTTCACTAAGCATGCTATTGACATCAGTGGTTGAAATGGTAATGTTTCATCATATAGCTATGCCCCCAGAAACAATGTCATTGACTTACTATTAAAAATTGAACAGGAAATCTATATATCCAGTGTTCCTTACCTAACATTAAGAAAGTAGTTTCGAGTGCTGTCACAGTAATGCATCAAAGAACTATTAACCATTCTGCTACACTATACTACGTGAATAAAAAATGTGCAAGGGATTAAAGATAACATTGATCTTAATGCAATCACCTAATCATAGATTGGTGTTGTTTTTTATAAAACATGATATAATATACTTTCACTGTGTTGAAAAAATGCTAAAAATGAAAGAAATCGCATAATGCAAACTACTCTTAGATATGGGGTGGTTATTTGTAAGCACAACACTTTTTCTCCATATCCTATTGGATTTAACAACACATTAAAACTTGTGTTTTAAGATATGTCCATTATCATGATGCCGTTTAATCAATTTAACATTTTCTTGAATTTTCAACTACGGATTAATCAATGAAATCTATTTAATAACCAATGTTGACAAGTGATATGACAAAATCCAACACCAATTATTCCACCTGTTGCATAGCCAAGAAAACAATCTTCCCATTTTTAGGATAATTGCTAAGAAGTTTAGTCCCTTATTGGGCATAGCTTGTATCTATAACTGGATTACAGTAGTGTAAAACCCTTTTCATTTACACATCAGGAGTAATTGGGGTGAAATTTTTGTGTGAACATTTAATTCCTTTAGAGGATTAGTAAAGGATGTTTATGGCTATTCCTAGATCAATTAAACAAGATATAGCAAGGGTCATCATTACTTTCATTATGCTATACCCCGTATATCGTACATTAACGAAACATCTTGCTAACTGTATAAATCCCATTGGAATGGAGGAAAAAGAGATATGCTTACAAAATTTGTCATATCTGGCTTATTTTTCAGTCGATTTCTTTCATTTTTTCAACACTTGAAAGCATATTAGATTTGCTTAATCAAAACAACAACAAATCTATGTTTCAGTGATTTTATCAAGGTCAAGGTCATCTGCAATCCTTACACAATGCTTTTTTTAATTTACGTAGTATATTATTTTTTGCTGCTCCTAAAAGGGCTAGCTAGCCTAGTAATGTTATTGTATTTGAATGTTACTGGTTGACTCACTCACTCAATGCCTTAAAACTGTTAGCCTTTCTTTCCCATGGCTGGTGGTCTGCAATCTTTTTAAGCGTTGGCACATATACAACTACAAATTTGAACAATGCACGTATTCTATGTCTTACAAACTCTGAGAAAGCCTGTAATCGTCATAGTAACGGCCGCCCTAGCTAGCATTGTTTAATATGTAAAAACTAGCTGAACTTGTTACAAGCTGATTATAGCCTTGAAATTCAGTAGTTAAGGGAAAAGACTTGGCACAAACAGTAATACTAGCTTTGATGCTTTTCACAAGGATCAGACATGAGTATACCTGTTAAAAACTATGTTGATTTGATTTTTTTACAATGCATGATAGTTCCGTGAACACACACCCATTGCCATAACGCGGATTTTTTTTTTTTTTTTTATTTGGGGGGGGGGGGGGGGACACTTCGCAAAAGTGGCTTTTTTTGTAAAATGGACCTATCCCCCTAAAGACCCTTTTGGACTTTTGAAACATCTCATCACCAAAATAGAAGTGGGAAACTTTTGTTTTGTCAAAATTCTCTAAATTTTGACCTTTTGTAATGCAAACATTCAGCAAAAAGTTGGACCTTTTTCCTCTTGGTGGAATTAACCCCTTTACCCGTGAAACAGCATATACTCACAACACACACTTTATAAAATTAGAGAGGTCCTCTTTGCCAGCACCCTAAATCTGGTACCAGCTTCCAAGGATCCCTATCTTGGTAATAATTGTTGGAACACTTTTAACGATTTTCGAATAACTGTCCCCCTCTCCCCACCATGTGAATGGAATATTCATCGTAGCATCTTGTCAAGTTGCCCAACATTGATTGATGGGTGTGTGGGGGAGGGTAAGCTACGAAGAAGGTTGGGTTTTCAACTGAGTGAAAACAGGGGCTTGGTAGGTTAGATTAGGTTAGCTTAGGTTCCTTAACGGCTCTGTAACTCGGGTCCGGCATTCTGGCCTGGGTGAGCAATTTAGCAAGTGTTGGTGAGTTTCGAACTACTTTTTTTTTAAACGATTGTAGCCGCCTGTACATTGTTCAGCACAAAAAAACACATTATTTTTCATCAGGGTGTGAAATTTCCATTTCCTTCCTCTTTTGAGTTGTTTCCGTTCTACTTTTTAATGTGTTAGTGTCCAAAGTTTTGTAGGCTTTTCTTTTACTTTCATCCTGTTTTTTTTTTGGCATTTCCTACTCCATTTTCCTCATTTTGTCAATTTCCTCTCACACCCCCAGTATTTTAGTTAAAAAACTTAATGTCTGTATGAAAATAGTTTACATTGACATGTTTTTACTCATTTTATTTTTTTTGTAAATTCGCAGACTTTCAAATCTTCACCAATTTTTTTTCAAATTTTCTACAGTTACATCCTAAATAAGGTTATAAAAGTACCGTGGGTTACTTCACTTTTTGGCGCATTCCTGGTAGTTGATCTAACTTGCAACTCACACTTCCAATTCGAAATTCGCACATACTATAAATATACATATTATAACGCAAACTTGAAACTCGAAGATAAGCAACTCACCCCAGAATGGCTGCCTAGAAGAAGTATTAGTACTGCTAATAAAATAATGATTCTAATACAATGTCGATAAGTACTAATACAATGATATGCTAAGATAAGGATGAAATGCTTTAGTATGAATAATGATATATAATGCTAATAATGATGAACAATACTAACTAATAATTATAATTTTTGTATCCTTATGATAATACTACTTGACTAACTTTGCTAATAATTATGGATAATAATAAAGTAGTTCTGAGAGATTGTCATATCAAGTGACCACAATTGAAAGCCCCGATTTATTTAATTTTGTTGAAATATATCACACCTAAAATAGTTAAAAAGGCGCCAACGAAAGATTTCGAATAACAGGTGTTTCCTACACAATTGAAAATTCTCAATTTTTTTTTTTTTTGCACTGATGAAAGCTTTTATTATCACGATACCCAATCTTCAAGGTTAAAGAACGCTGGATTTATTTCCTTTGGTATCAAAAATTAATGAAATTTCTGTCTAATTTCGCATAGGAGCAATAGGAAAATGCAAAGCTATGTTGTATATTGAAAGAATAAGCATAATAAAAATCACCCCTTTGGTTTCAAAGTTAACTTTTAAGACATTTCTGTAGCCAATAAAAGGTATGAAATCTATTGAAAAAAGTCTAAATCGATAAGAAGGCACACATATGCACATAATACTGGATACCTGGAAATTTTCTCGTTGCAAACCTTTAAACTTAAAATCATTAATGTTCTTTTTTTGGTACAAATTAACGTTCTGACAAGTTAGTGGTTTTTGTAAATATTCTTTATAAGACGAAATAATAACATTTTTCAAATCTATAAGGTTCTCTGGTCTGAGGAGTTAAAACAAAGTCTATATATAAATTTAGGGATTTTTTTACCCCCCCCCCCCCCCCTGTAAAATGAGAAAATTAAAGACCGAGGAAAGGGTATCATTAACATGATAAACTTATCTTATAGGAGAAGTCATCAATTACCCCACATGATACAACAACAACTCACAGTAAAGAAAGGACATATTGGCAAAATGACATTTGACATCCTCCAATGACTTTGTATGAAATAGCAAACCAATGAAGCGAAGGTCAACGATTCATTAGATGTAGACGTGACCAATTAAAAATGAAAAGCTGTTGGTATAATCCAGAGCCCAATAAACCCACATGAGTGATGGCAAACTTAATAACCAAAATGAATCCATCTCTGTGTGCAACTGCTAATATCACTCATAGAACATTAAAAGGAAATATGAAAAAGAGACAACACATTATAAAGGCTTATGTTGTGTCTGACATGTAACATTAGAAAGTAGCAACTACAGACCAATGACATGAAAAAAGATCCAACATAATGAAATGGACCCTTACTGAATCACTTCCACAATTGAAAACAATTTGGTAGCTTACTTTTGTAAAAAGGAAAACTAATATTATTGTCCCTTCTAAGCTTTATTTCTCATCCAATGATGCTGACATTTAACTGCCAGGCATTTATCAACTGAAAAGCAATGCAGTCATCAGCTCACATACAATGCTAGTGTACATCTAATCCCGGTTTTTTATCCCGGCTAACCACTTTTTTCACTTGTTATTCAATATCTTACTTCAAGCCTGAAGTCAATTTCTGAATCCCCGTCTGAAGCTTTGAATGTATCCAAACCTGCTAGATACCTCTAAATTTTTCTGGCAAGGGAATGTCAACACCTTGATTTTCCGTTGCAGAAATTGCCACAACTCTTGCCGTTTTTACTCTGTTTACAGAATGTAAACATCCAAAGTGGTGTTCAATTTGTGAACTATTTCATTAAAGGGGTCCATATTTTATGATATCTGAATATTTTTCATGCCATTGATGTCCCCTTTAAGTATTCAAATTCCGGGTGAAATCGCCACGATAAACAGGCAAACTGGCAATGCAGGCCAGAACAGTTTCATTATAGTCGTGACACCCGGTTTGTGACATCAGAGTGATTATTAATTATCATTGATGTTTTCATTTATTTTTTTTATCAAACGTGCATTTACTCCAATAAATGTGTAAGTATCTATGTCTCAAAGTATTTGAGGCACCAATAATACTATCCAGACATGAATGGTGTTAGAGGTATTCAAAAAACACTTGCAGAAAGTATTCAAACTGTAACAAGATTTAACATTTGCAGCACTATTGACTACTTCGTATTCCCTCAAGTATCGATGGTGTAGGGCAAAAATGCCCCATCTGCAATAGCTCCACGTGTTAGATTTGGCAAGTATAACCACTTTTTAAGAACACAACTGACAATGTCGCTATTGCAGATGGGGCCTTCTTGGCACTAAACACGCGATATTGATTCTTATTTTCGTCAAGTACATTTAGTCGAATTAGTAATGCACGCACTGTATATGGATGCAATAATTTCCATGAATAATAACACTGATATTCAGAGTGCAAAGATTTCCATTTTACGATGGTTATTTGTACTATTGTTATTCTTCAAGTACACATAGTCTATGAATGACCCATGTTCAATAAGCAAACACATTGGTTATGTAGGATGCAGAGATTACATGTATTTAACGATCATGTTATGGGGCTGAATAAAGACTACTAATAAACATACATCATAAATATTGAACCCGTGAGACTGCCCTAACATCCCATTCTACATAATTAATTATATTGGAGGACTTGGCATTTATATTGAATGTTTTGGCTATGATTGGATTTATGATGAATGGAGATTTAATTATTACCCAAACGAAAGTATGAAATGGGCAACCAATGTGTTTAAAACTGAAAAAACCTAAAAAATTTCGTGGGGTTTCTTTATTGAACAAAAAACGTTCTGGTAGGCGCAAAAAATGCTCGTTGTAGAAATCTTATCACTCTAGGAACTCCTTAATTACAGCTATATGAAGCCAACCCATCAGAGGTTTCTTTGTAGATAAAAGAAATGATTTTGGGGCCACGTAGGCCTAATTATTTAGGAACAAAGAGTTTTATCACTGACTTTCACGTTGCTTAAATAATAAAAAACCCTTCAAAACCTACTGAACAAAAATTCCTAGGTCTAGTAAATTTTGAACATTCTTCCCAGAACCATTTAAGGTTATTTATATACACACTTAGCAAGTGCTTAGGGTGCGAAATACAGGACCAAAATTTCTACTCCTGTTTTCCCCTTTTTTTAAGCGTGAACATTCGCCTTTTTGAGAAAGCAAAGCATTTTCAGATCACCCAGGCTCGTTGACATCAGCTTTTGTACATCTTATCGATCACAGTATAGCAGCCACCTGTAATAGAGGGTGATTGGTTAGCTTCAACTGGGCCTGTTGTTCTATTCTAACGTTTCAACGTATTGTTCTCAAGTAAAGTGATGTAGCATAAATTCACTTGTTATTTTTCTTGGTTTGATTCGCTCTTTAAAGGTGGGTGACCAGATCCTGGGAGTGTTCGCCTCACATGGCTGCATACACCACAACATTTGATTGCATTGCTAGGTTGCGAAATACTAACAAAAGGAAAGGTCTATCCATGTTGCACCATTATTTTTAAAAGAGTGAACATTCGCCTGTTGAGAAAGCAGCATTTTCAGGTCTCGTTGACAGCTATCGATCACGTATAGTAGCCACCTGACTCTATTATGTAGAGGGCTGGTTCCTCAAACTGGCCTGTTGTTCATTTAAACTTTCACTTATTGTTTTTCAAAGTTAAAGTGATTGTCGCATAAATTCACTAGTCTTTTTTCTTGTTTGGATTCGCTCTTTAAGGTGGGTGACCCGATCAGGTTGATGTTTTTATCTCGCTCCATTTCTGCATATCACCAAAACTTGATTACAAATTTGAGTGAGAATCAGTCCGGCTGCCGTTGGGATAGTAGAAGCATGTGTGTAACTAATAACTGACTTAAAAACGTGTGTGTTAGTTTAAAGACACTATCAGTGATTCTCCGAAAGATCAATATATTGATTTTGCAGGATAAGCCTTAAAAGTGAAGCATAAGTCTGATAATTCCCATAAGTTCTTTTTTCCACCAACTGATGAATTTACAGAAAAAGGAATAAACCGCCGTGTTTTGTTCACAAAGCTAGGATCTCCATTCCATTACGTGTTGTAGTAGTGTCCGAAAGGACAGTAAATGACTAAACTTTCCGATTTTGTCCTTATGTGGTTAGTTTCTGGTCCTCTCATTGCAGGGTCTGTTAGATACCTGCACTTGTTACAAACAGTGCAAAGATTCTTAATTTTTTGTGGTGATTTTTTTTCGATTTTCTGATTTAGGCAAATCACTGATAGTGTCTTTCAGGTGGCGGACCACATTTGAAGATCGGTTTTGTTGCATAATATCCAAATAGCCCTTAATTTCACGGGGTTTAATGAGAGAGAGAGGGAGAGGAGAGTAGAGCGAGAGAGATAGAAGCGGAGAGCGAGAGAGAGAGAGAGACAGAGAGATGAGAGAGAGGGAGGAGCGAGAGCGAGAAGTCGAGAGAGAGAGGAGAGAAAAAAAATAATGACGCCAACTAGAACGACAACCACCGTTTTTTTTTAAAACAAACCATAAGCAGATCCCAAACCATGTTTGTGAAACCTTTCTAATATACGACAGCACATTGGTGTGACTTTAACACCCCCGTTTTGGCAGTATCATGCAAACTAGTGACTACACGGAAACTAAATCGTGAATGTAATATGTTATAAACTGACAAGCGGTGTGTGACAGAATACTATACTCCTGTGCAACAAAAAAAAAAAAAAAAATCACTGCCCTAATTGCCTAGCCTTGAACAAATTCTAACTTAGTAGGAGTGTATGAACATCTTTTCCCACCATTTTCTTGTCATTTTTACGAAGTGAATGAAAAGTCCCACCACCGCCTATTTCTGCCCTACCCACTTCTTCCATCCGTGGTAAGAATCCATGTTCTTTTGTCGACAAAGAAGTCTAAAATGACATGTATATTGTGTTTTTGGTGAAGATTCGTAGCAACTTACTTCATGAAGCAAAGAACTGTATTATTAGCAAATGAAAACATCCCTAGCCAAGTCTACCATAGCATCATTTTTTTTTTTGCAAATGAGTAGATACAACGTTTTTTGAGGGTGGGGTCTGGTAATTTTTGATAAAAACCCTTTTAGTATAGGTTAAAAATTTAAAAAAAACAGTAACAACAGGTTTCTAAAGACGTTTTGGTTGATATCTTACAAGAAGTATTTCCACAACTTCCCACAGATCTGACATTCAATATTTTAGAACCCCATAAAATATTAATGGCAAAATGTTTTGAAAAGTCTTGGGTTTGCCGTGTAATTTATTCAATATGACAAACGAAACCGACTGAATATATTAAAGCAATAATACTACATGATATATTAATATTTTGTACCCATAACTCAAATTTTGCTCACCTTTGGGGAGCTTCCAATCTGCAAAACGCTAGATCTTTGTCCAGAAATCACACAATATTGTTTTGAGTTTATTTTGTTATATTTGTCCAGAAATCACACGTTATTGTTTTGATTGTATTTTGGTATATTTGTCCAGAAATCACTCGTTAATGTTTTGAGTTTATATTGCTATATTTGTCCACACGATTACACATTAATGTTTTGAGTTTATTTTGTTATATTTTTACAGAAATTACACGTTATTGTTTTGATTGTATTTTGGTATATTTGTCCAGAAATCACACGTTATTGTTTTGTATGTATTTTGGTATATTTGTCCAGAAATCACACATTAATGTTTTGAGTTTATTTTGTTGCATTTGTCCAGAAATCACACATTAATGTTTTGAGATTATTTTTTTATATTTGTCCAGAAATCATACATTAATGTTTTTGCTTTTATTTTTGCTACATTTGTTAAAAATTACACATTAATGTTTTGTGTTTATGTTGTTATATTTATCCAGAAATCGCACATTAATGTTTTGCGTTTATTTGTCATATTTGTCCAGAAATCACACATTGATGTTTTGCGTTTATTTTGTTATATTTGTCTAGAAATCACCTTGTTTTGAGTTTATTCTGTTTAATTTGTCCAGAAATCACACATTAATGTTTTGAGTTTATTTTGTTATATTTGTCCATAATCACACATTAATGTTTTGAGTTTATTTTGTTATAATTGGCCAGAAATCACACAATGTTTTGAGTTTATGTTGTTATATTTATCCATAAATCAAACATTAATATTTCGCGTTTATTTTGTTACATGTGTCCATTAATCACACATTAATGTTTTGAGTTTATTTTGATATATTTCTCGAGAAATATATTTTGAGTTTATTTGACCAAATATCACACATTTTTAGTTTTATTTTATTTGTCCAGAAATCACACATTGATGTTTTGAGTTTATTTTGTTGTATTTGTCCAGAAATCACACATTATTGTTTTGAGTTATTTTGCTAGTTTTTTCCAGAAATTACACGTTATTTTTGATACATAGAATTTTTAAAACTCCAAATAAAAAAAAACCGGTGACTTTCTATTACTCTACCAAAATATGGAGCATAAATAATCTCTAATCGTAAACCGATCGACACTTCCGCTATGAAACTATTTTGATATTCAAACTATAAGGATAAAGTAAATTCAATCTTAATAGCAAACAAGTGCCTTCATAACTCAAAAAGCTATCAACAACGTCAAAGATCATAGCAATATGTTGTGGTTAACCCGGTCCAACATCAGAACGGATAATTTCCCCATAATATTAAAGTGCGGACGATACCGAGCCATATAATGTCAGTAGCTGTACTTTATTTCAATTCAACCTCATAAGGGACTAATATTACCTTTATTGAAATATACAAAAACACACACAACGCCGAAAATAAATAATATACAATTGGTCAATGTATGTTTCGATTGAAGCTAAAGTTGCCACTACATATCAGGTGTACCCTAAAAAAAAAAAAAAAAAAATATGAAACCCCTTACTTTTTGTACCGATGTAAGACTTCCAAAAAAATCCTTTGAAAGTACTAAGCTGAGAATTATGTCTGGGTACAAAAATTGAAAAAGTTATTTTAATATTAAATGAAATAGAGTAAGCAAACTAAATTTGGGCTCTGTTTGAGAGTCTTTCAAATCAAAAATCACCTTTTGTTTGGACATTTCTGTAGTCCAGGTGAATGTATCTATTGAGTGACATGTTTAATCTATAGGCTATAAGAAATCACTACATATATGGCTAATATATGGACACTGAGGGGTGTTTTGAAATCAATCCCTTAATGCACATACAGAATGTCTATACGGTACTGTACTAAACAACATATTAGTAACTTAGGGATAAAAGTGTTCCAAGAAATTAAGAACCACAAGACATGTCAATGATCACCTCAAAAATTCCTAAGTTACTAACACCTTATGGGATAAAAGAGTGTAAAAGTCGGGTTTGGTGTGTTATAATAAATTGAAGTGAAATTCCCAAAACTGGGACATTGTGGGATTGAATCAACAGACACTCTGAAATTTCTCGTTGCACCTTCAAAGGTGTATTCTTGAGTAAAAGCTAAAGGTGGGCTAATAAAATTGGTGGCCTGGCTTTGGTGTGGGGAGAATAGGAGAAAACTTCCCTGCCCTCCCGAGTCGTCGAGCCTTGGTTCCCCATTTTCATCAGGGGGAAAAATCTATAAATTGACAGAATTTGTTGGGTAGTGTAGAGCGGGGTAAGTACTGCATTATGGTCGGGGTGAGTTGGTATTCACGGTTAAAAATAGCTAATCAGAGACATTGTTAAGAAAAACTTACAGGTTTCTTTAAGATACACTAGATAAGGTTATTTTGATTGGTTATAGCTAGTTTGCATTGGTACTAGCATGTTAATGAGGACAATCTGAAATACTCTTAAAAAGTAGTATAGACCTGAAGGGGTTACCGTATATACGACCCGTAATATACACGAATCTTACTTTTCCCCGCGATTTTGCTTTATTTTCCTGATTCTTTTCTCAATTTAGTACTCATCATGCAGTTTCCGTCCAACAGATATTGGCCGTAGTAACTGCATATGCACACATTTCCTAAATGTTGTTAAATCACGAAAATACAGCCGCCGCTCAAAGCTATCTAAAACGAATAATCAGCGAAAATAAGAGGACAAAAACAAACCATTCACACGGTTAAAGCATGTTTCAAAGATGAGTTTTTTAACGCCTTCGTTCCCTAAATTCTCGCCGTAAAGACTAGTGAAATTGGTCATTTGAGCAAATTTATGTGAAATCACTAATATAGCAAAAAAGACATTTAAATTTTTCTCTTGGGGTATGTGAAACCTTGAGTGGTCCATATCTGAACCTGAATAACACTGACTATTTCGATGAGAGAGCCTTACTATTCATGATCGTTTGAGAATGTTGTTTTCACTGTATCGAGGGGCTAATTAAAACATTTTGGAGACAATAAACATGATACCGGGTACCGTCGGTTATTGGGTATTCCAGAACAACAAGCGCTCATCGTTGCCTAGCCATGTGTTTGGACATTCAGTTTAATTTACTTTGACCACTGGAAAATTCAGGAAATGTCAATACAGGGATAGGGTACTCAATTCAATGTTTTTGCTGTACGCATTTAAATTTATTTGTTATGAGGCTTATTTTAATTTATAATATAACCATTGTAAATGCAGGATATTTTTTTCCGGTTTGAAAAAATTTCAACTCATAGGGCCTATTTAGATTTTCACAAGACTCAAACTTTCTATATTTAAATTCCAAAGTAATTGAAAATTTTCAGATTTTAAAAAGACGACAAAAACTTTCTCTAGAGTATAGAATTCAGTGATTCGCAATGGCAGGCCAACTTTGAATTATTTCCTTCCTAGTCCCTATTAACGTATGGGACTTAATCATGCCCATAGGGGGTTCTCCTCCTTAATCATAAAGTTCGCCAGTCATAAGCTTCGTTAGTCATAATCAGAAAACAATTTACTAATCATAAAAAAAAAGTTTCGCTAAGGGTTAAGCGTATGACCCCTATGCAATAGGCAGCCATACTGTCGGGCATGAGAGCTAACCTTACATGCCTACAAACATCCACCTTTTATTTGAATTCCAGAGAGCTGCAGTTTCGCACAGGTGATCTATTATACTCTTGGTATGTCCACCCCGCAGGGCAAGGGAGACTTTATGTTAATCGCCAGGTGTGACTTCGTATTGCATAGGGTCTGTACTATCCAGAGATATCAAGGACCCGCGTCCCGATCGAAAAGCAAGCGCGGATAAAGTGGCAATGTTTATCCTTCCCGAAGGACAAAACAATTACTTCCGAAGTCTATTGTTCCCTATACAAAATAAAGCTCATGAATATACTTCCCTCTTCAGTCTAATCTCTGCCCGCGTTGAAATAGTGGTATTCTTTCTATATGATATTCATATTTGAAATATCTCCGATTTCTGTGAATCTCGCGTGCCAATGAGGTATACATGGGTTCAATGCATACCACGGTGTACAAAAACTTCATGGACCGTGACTCATTTGCGGTGATTGTAACCTCACCCTTTTACGTGACACCCCGTCACAATAGGGTCTTAACCGCGTTAACCGCCTTCCCTATAATAATCACATACCGCAAACTAAAGGTTATGGTAGTCACCCGGGATTGGCCTAAATCAAAATTGGCAAAATCAAACAAAAAGAAAAAAAATTATATATTCACTGTCGATAAACTTGAAAGAGAAAAGCTCATTTTAGGTAATGACCTCTTTAAATAGAAGTTGACAACGAAAACGTGTGAAAACTTCACGCGACTTTGTAAACATAGTAATAATGATATAATTCGGGTTATGGAGGTCAAATCATGATCTACTATATCCTTTGCTGCATAATAGTGTCCTTCAAAAGGGCCTTGCCTTATCAGTGGTATAAACTGCAATGGAGATAAATTGACAAATCCAATTGTTTGATATTGTTTTTTAAATCATGTAAATCTTGTTCTTCACTGTTCGCTCCTTTAAAAAGGGACGACAGAGAGAAGGGGAGGAGCCCTGGAGAGGGAGAGAGAGCAAAGGGAGAAGGGAGGAGAGAGAGAGGAGAGAGAGAGAAGGAGAGAGCTAGGGGCGAGAGATGAAATAGTAATAATCGAGTGATTCTTCTTTCATAAACCACAGATTTTAATTTAGAGTTTTTTCGGTTCATATTTGATTATTGGTTTAGCTATAGGCCCTACTTTAATTACAACAGCTAAAATCATTACCCCCTCTAAATGCCAAAGAGTTATTTTCACTCTAAAGAGTAACTACAAGACTACTCCGAAAAAGTAAAATTTGAAGGCATTTTGTGGGTTAAATTTGCTCTTGGTACTTTAGAAATGATCCAACGTTTTTTAACTTTTCAACAGTGTTTGTAAATTACCAATCAATACATGAGCTCTGACCCAAAAAATTCACCTCGGAAGGATGAAAATTTGACACTCTTTTCGGATGGGTCTTCATGGTCATGAGCTAGTCAATTCACTCTGTGGGAGGGGACAAGAAAACAAATTGTATTTTTAAACCCCTTCTTTTTCAATTTTTTTTCAAGTTTATAAACACTAATTTTGTGGGAGTGGCAAACGTTTTTGAGACACCAAATGTTAGGAAGCAGGAAGCAAGACCGTCCAACGTGGGGGATGAGTGGGAAATTAAATTGATTATTTACTACAAAAAACCTATCATTAATAAGATGCGAGTTAATTGCCGCAGAGATGGCAATTTGAAAGTACGCATTTTTCTAATAATTCCGGTCATGCCTGTTGAATCATCAGGTCATCCTTTAGCGCACAGCTGTACTTTACTTAATGTATTTTATTTCGCTTCGGGGTGAAAAAAGTAAATAATTACATGTTATTTTTAATATATTTATTTTCTCCTATTATGTATATGAGCTAATTAATATACTTAATTTTTTTCTTGAAGGCAATACTGAGGTGTTAAAATCAAACCTATGGCCTAAACACAGTTGAAAAATGGCAAATGAAACGCAAACGCGTTTTTGGATTTTTCAGATTTCCTTTTCGCGTGTCATATTACGAAAAAAATACAATGCCTAAATATTTGACTTAAAACATTCGGCCACATATCTCATGCATTTATCGTGCCTTGCAGTATGTTAAAGCATGTGAGGGAAAAGCCAAATAAAGGAAGCGATTTTTGAAATATGACTGACCATCAGACGGTTCCAATTTGGAACAAAACGAGCAATAGGTTCTACAACGCTAAGGCCTCATTCTACCATGCAGTCTTTGAATCGAACACACCCTGTTGGCATTGATTATTGGTAATGGGTTTTAAATTCATAAAGTTTTCGGGATGTAACATGCATCGAATGTATGTACAGACGTACACAATAATTTTGATTTGTCCAGGAGAACCAGTCCAAAATGTTTCCAAATATCTCCAGTGAGTAATAACCATAAATAGGTCAAGGACTTAGGGCAAACTCAGTTGTACCACCCCCGGAAGGGACACTCATATTTACAGACGTACGGGTGCCTCTGGACTTTCGACTAATTTCGGATTTGTCATAAAAAATACCGGTCCCTTTTGAAACCAAGATATATTGCAATTTGCCTTTATTTAATTAACTCGTTCCCGAAATCATGTTGTCTATCACGGAGAGCAGAGAAGATTAGTGTCCAATGGCAGCGATGAAAAATATAGGTCTATGGTGGAATCGAACCCAAAACCGGGGGAGGGGAGGCACTCCCATATGAATTTGATATGGGTGTAAGGCTGGCCAGCGCTTCTAAACCCAGGGGCATTCGGTGACATCGACAGAGGACGTGCAAAAAATAGGGGTCTTTGGGTGAGAGCTGGTGAGAGAGAGCCAAATTGCCCCGAAATAGTTTTGGGGGTTACAAATTTGCTAAACATTCCAAAAATCGTGGTCTTTGGGTGAACAGTGGAACACTTTTTCCAGAAAAATGTGGCGTTTTGGGGAACAACGATACTGAAAATGGTGGTCTTAATAGCCTTACATACGTGTCACCTCAAACATTGGAGTGCCCCGGACTCAAAACCTCGGCTCAAAACAAGGGGTCTGTCGAGTGCTTCCTTCAGGTTGGTACAATTTGTGACCCTACTTTTGAGACGGCTCAATCTTTTAGATTGCTTTTCAATCTTTCATTTTAAGAGAGCATGTTTTGGGAATGTCACGGTCTAATAAATGTTTGAAAAGACATAAATAAAAACAAAAAATAAAAAGTGGCTGAGTGGAATCCATTTTCTTTATTGCTTACTCTTTTACCCATTCAAACTCGCCCAACAATTACTTCAAACAAATTTGTCCTCATTGAAAGTGCCATAAAAGATCATTATCTTCACAGTTTGAAATATTTGTGCATTTGAAACCATTTAATTTCTTCCATTTTAAATGCCATGGCCTTGGTAACACTTTAAAAGTACACATAGCATTATACTGAGTGTTACAGTGCAAGAATAGAATGGTTTATGTGCATGTTTAGGATACCTCCTTGCCCCTATGGCCGTGTTAATAACCATAATAATATGTAATGGTGGAAATTTGGCAAAAGAGGATGAACACCTAAATTTGATCAAATGAGGTGAAGGATGTCTTCTTTTCCTCAAAACAGTCTGTAGTTTAAGTTATGAAATTATTACCCGCTTGTGAAATAAAAGTGGGAGTCTCAAAATTAGGGTCTCTAAAGTGGGGTCACAATTTGTACCAACCGAGCTCCTTCGGTGGCCCTAATATAATGGATACCTTTAGAAGTCATACGCGAGACGTTTACATGTGTACCAGCGTGGAATTATTCGTTCGATTCATCTCCAAACTGGAGAATTCCATACTCCAGGTACAGATGCCTGTACACATCTCTCGTAAATCTAACTTTAGGTATCTGGTGTGCGCGCCAAAGATGTTTTAGAAACATTTAGTTTTTGAGTGGATTTCTGTTACCCTACCTAATTACAGAAAAGTTCGTAGTCCCTCCAACAAGGAAAAGACCACGAGTGACGAGAAAGCACGCTCCAATCATACATAAAATAAAATCCTCGCCACGCTTTAAAAAACTTACAATTAAAACTTTTTACACTTAATCAGTTCACTCGCGTGTGGTGATCTCCTTACCTTACCAGAAGTATTATTTTGGTCACCTATCTCTCCCTCGCTCTTGCATCTGGTAGACGAGTTCATATAGACCAAAGTGACGTTACATTGTGATCCCTGTTTTACTGGGAGAACATGTAGCGCTTGAGCAGACGAACAACTGTTCATTTCGAATAGGCCGCAGTACCACAAACATTTCTGGTCCACAAATATTTCACAGTGTCTGGACCCTGGGTAATAAGACTTCTCTTCAACACAGTTCCCGTGAGTGCTATTTACCCAGGTAGAATCCTGACCTTTCTATTGGTTTTCAATCAGTCAAAGGAAGTGAAAATTACCCCTAAAAGAGACGCGCTGTAATGTTGGTCTAGTCTTCACGACCCTGGGGATGAGTATGTTTGCTGTCAGAATGGAACATAATACAGAATGTGTTGTACAGTATCAGGCGGAAATGCTGTCAGATAAAAGTGAATATATTTAGATGAAATATCACCAAGAATGTGAGAAAGTCAAATGATATATAGACTTTGTGGATGCATGATGGATACCGAATGATGCATACCTGATCACCATCTACTACCGAAAACCATTCGCATGCCAAATCCGCCTGTCAATTTAGCTATCTACCCATATGCTTTTCTCAATCACTGACTTCTACAAAGAGAGGCTCATGACTTCTTCGGCCACCCACCAAACATCATAAAACTTCATCTCCGAATTAACTAACCGTGCAGTACCTTAAATAAACCAACCTTTCTTCCCATACCGACCCATTTGACCCAAACTCATCCAGCCTTACCCGCTTTTATATACTTCTATTCCGAGAGATGATTGGAGACAGATGGAAGAACAATTATACATTTTATTTCCAAATAAAGCAACGAAAAAAATCTGCTGAATAGACTCAAAGGCAAATTATTGTTCTACTAAAATGATTTGTTATGTCAACGTACAAGCGTGTGCTAAATGTTCGATTTGAATAGGCTTGGAAAGCTCCTTTTTATTATTTTAAAATTTCTGTGCGTCAACTTATTGATACTTCGCCCCGGTACTTCGCAAATGAATCTGTTATTAAACCCTCTGGAACCTATACATGCACACACGGCTATATAAGGAGTGAAAGGTCGCTTTCAGAAGAGTAAAATTACGGATCCGGATTTTTTTATAATACCCATACTCTTATACTTCACATACAGGTTTCTAACATCAAAACGAATAATTCGATTCATCTCAAACTTTCGAATTGACTAGTTTAGGTGACTAATATTTCGAAATATATGAGTCAGTCTTTAATTAATGTGGTTGACCAGATTCCCAGACGTTTTCGTTCATTTTCTGGGATTCAAGTTAAATTTCATATCACTGAGGTAATGAGAAAAATATAAACCTTCCTCTGATACCAAAATCTCAATTTTAATGGAGCCCTTACCTTTCAATCTTTTTTGTTTATCATTCAGAGTTTAAACATTTTCATTTTTTCTCCAAAATTATGGAAACTGCATTGGCTTAGGAAGATTTTCAGGATGGGGGTTGGGGTGGGAGGTGGCATCGGGAGGCGCCGAGTGGGGAGTGTGGGAGAGGCAGTGGCGGCGGCAGCGAAAGGGGCCGGGGGATTCCCCAGTTCCCCCCACCCGTCCAGAAGAAAAATGACGGATTTTTGGCAAAAATCAGCGATTTGGGGCCCAAAACGCCAAATTTGGGCAAATATCAGCGATTTTGGGTCAAAATTTGTTTAAAATCTCAAACTTTGGAAGATTTGCCCCCTCAATTTTAACACCCCCATTTCCCCTATAGAAGTCTGGAGCTGCCACGGGGGGGGGGGGGGGGGGGGGGGGGAGCTTTAATTGGAATTTGATGTTTTGGTTAAAGTGTTAAGATTATTGGAGGGGGAGGCTCAAGGGTATTTGAGCCCCCCCCCCCGCTTTCCTAAGCCTATGAACTGCATTAAAATGAGTTCAATCGTGCCTTGTCTTAGGTCAATGGTTTTAAATGGATTCTCAAACGAACGCGGTGCGAAGTAGGCCTATACACATTAGTTATTTTAATACCTCAAGTGTATTTTGAGTTTTCAGATGTTTAAAAACGTTTCAAATTTAAAAATATTGCCTATGTTGTTCAACAACATCGGTCCTGTATTTTCTAGAAGTGCAAGGTTTTGCTTTTTGTGCAATTTATTTTGTCACATTATTATCCTCTTAAAAAAGAGATTCTTTCAGACACACACCTTTTTAGTTTCTCGCCATGCTGACCGTTGATGCGTCAATACACCAAAATAGTGAATGAATTTCCATTGCAAGATTTCCACGCCAATAATTCTTTTGGAATAGACATAGAGTGTGAAGTTTTAATTTTATCCTCAAATTATGCATTCCAACGATGGATGATGTCCTTAATCTATTGTATCTATTGGATTCCTGCTATTTGCGCACATTTCCTTTTGTTGAAAAAACCGTGTATTGCAATTAACTTTTTAAAGTTTAAATATTTTAGTTCAGTAAATCTTTATTGTCTTTCATTTTTTTCCTTTTTAATTTCTCTCCATGATGAGCAATGCGTCAATTGACACGCCAAAATAGTGAATGAATTTCCATTGCAAAATGACCACGCCAGTAAGACTTAGGAGTACACTGTGAAACGTGGTTTAAAGTATTATTTAGGTATTAATTAAACATGTCAAATCTCAAAACACTTGACGTCTAGTGCCTAAAGACCTACCGTCCAATGCCTATGTTGTTCGAAAACATTGGTCCTGTAAGTTTTCTTATTTTCTACAAGTGCAAGTTTTTTGCTGTTTGTGCAATATATTTTGTCATGTTTTATCCTCTTAAGAAACGAGATTCTTTGGGAAATACCTTTTTAGTTTTTCGCCATGATGATCAATGCGTCAAACGCCAAAATAATGAATGAATTTCAATTGCAAGATTTCCACGCCAGTAAGATTTTTACACTGTAAAAAGTGGTTTAAAGTATTGTTTAGGTATTCCTCGAAACACTTAGTATCAAGTGCCTAAACACTACCACCCAAATGCATATGTCATTCAACAACATCGGTCCTGTAAACCAAGTTCTTATTTACAAGTGTAAGCCATGTTTATCCTCTTTAAAAACAGGTTCTTTGGGACGCATCTTTTTAGTTTCTGGCCATGATGAGCAATGCGTCAATTGACATACCAAAATAGGGAATAAATTTCTATTACAAGATTTCCAAGCCAGTACGACTTGTACACTGTAAAACGTTATTTGAAGTATTGTTCAGGTGTTAAACATGTCAAATCTCAAAAGACTTAAAGGCATCAAGTGCCTAAACACCTACCACCCAAATGCCTATGTTGTGCAACAACATCGGTCCTGTAAACTTTCTTATTTACAAGTGTAAGTTTTTTTTGCCTTTGTGCAATTTATTTTGTAATGTTTATCCTCTTTAAAACAGATTCTTTGGGACACATCTTTTTAGTTTCTTGCCGCCGAGATGATCACCGATGTGTCACTACGCCAAAATAGTGAATGAATTTCAATTGGAAGATTTCCACTCCAGTAATTCATTTGCAAAAGACAGCGTGAAGGTTTACACTGTTGTTTGCGCACATTTCTTTTTGGTAGAAAACTATTTGTTGCAATTCACATTAAAGTTTAAATATTTTAATTCAGTTCAAGAAAATACTCAAAGGAATAAGCATTTCAACAAATCAGTTTACAACTTATCACCACTTATAATTTAGCGTATATTTGATGGTAAATTGTTAGTACAAAATAAATAATTATACATTTATTTTGCTTTGAAAGGTTGACTTTTAAATCGGATAATGAATTTAGTAAGCCGCCGGGATAAACTGCATCCACAAGATCTATTATTAATTTATCCTAGTAATTGCTAAAATGTTATAAACTATCATTTTCTGCGATCGAAAAAATGACGCATTTCATAAAAAAAAACACGCTACACAAACCTAGGATTAAGTTTCCTTTCATTATCATCATCGGGTTTAATCAGGGTGTTTATACAGCGCTATCATTACCAATAAAAAGAACTTTCAAAGATGTGCTTCGGGAAATCCTGCATGATTTGCACAGTGGGCTCAAAAGCACAATAATTATTATATTGCCTTTAGCAAATACTGTGATTTTGGAAACCATTATTCTTCACAAGTTGTTAATTTTCCATCATGAAATTCATTGGCACCAAGGCACCAGTGTAAAACATTTTATCGTCTACACTTCAATAAACACAAGAGCTACACAGTTACACATACCTTAAAATATATTGTGGTGATTACAACTCTGGTACGTGTGGCTCATTTACATCAGAATGTCAAATCTTTATGTAAAGTAAATATTTTGTTTCTATATATAAAACCGTAGGGTGGAGTAGTGATCTTCATAATATTGCAAGTTTTAAATCTATTATGTAATTATTATGTTAATTGATGTGCATTTTCATCGCTTCAATTACACGAATCTCAAGAATGTCAAATCTTAAAACTAAATCTCTCTCTCCCTCAGACCCCCTCTTTCTCTAGGGTCTAACGGAGTACCAAAATGGGTCTATACCTATATCAAAGCGATAATGGAAAGATTTGGGTTTTATGGTACCATTGAGGATGATTCGCGCAGTCATTTTCAAACAGAAATCATTCTCCTTTCGGTATTTTTCCGACCGTGCATTTATGTATATCAGCTCTTATCGATCCTGTTCAAATGCAGGAACAATGTCTGCCGAAATGTTCACTTTTTTTTACAAATACTAAGGTGAGATATAGGCCCTATAAACGCAGGGTGATTTCAAAACACACAACAAAATTTCAACAGAAAACATATCGTATATGGCGGTTAAAATACAGGGTGTGCCAAAACCTCCCCATTTTTAAAATTTGACCTAACCTTAGTTGTTGCCCAAATGAAAGACAAAACTTGGGAAATTTGTTCCATTTTAAAACCGTTGCAGTTTAGTATTCAACGCGCCAAAATGGTGAATTGGACTTTGGGCATTCTGTGACGGCGGTCCAGTGAGAATTCTATGGCTCGCTATGATTTGAGGCATTCCCCTGATACCAAAATCATCAACTTCAATAGTGCATGATATCTTGTTTCATTTCCCAAAAAAAACCGTTGCAGTTTAGTAACAACAACGCGCCAAAATGGTGGAACTATATTTGGGACTTTGGGCGTTCTGTGACGGCGCTCCAGTGAGAATTCTATAGCTCGTCATGATTTTAGGCATTCCCCTGATACAAAAATCATCAACACCAATTCTGATATTTGTTCTCGGGTATTTGTTATATGATACCAGTGTAGTGAAACGTTGAAACTTTGAATATAAATTCAGTCGTAATAACAAACTCTACATGTTGCTATAAATGTAGCATGGGATTTTTTCCTCCAAATTTTAACTTTCTTTCGAGCCTAAAATTATTTTAATATTACATACGTAACAGGTGTTAGCCTAGGTCAAATTAAAAAATGTTATGGAACGCGGTTTGTTAAAAACCTAAACATTTTATGTCGTATGCACCGTGTTTAAAAAACAAATCATAGAAACCAATGCTATATATCCCTTAAATCCCTAAGTGCCATTTTTGCCGCTTTTCAAAGTCACGGAGTGGACCTCTGCTTTGTGTTTACGGGGAAAGTGCTCCTAGATCTAACACCACAAATAACGCTACCTCGTCAGGTTGGTAGTGATTTTCCTAAGCCAGAGACACAAACACAATGTGTGTGTAATGCCGACTGTTCAGTTCGTATAGGGTGTATCTTATGATATAGAAATGCAAAGTTATAGAGATACAATGCTGGAAATACAAAGTCAGAGACATAAGCGCAGTTACAGAGACACTATTACCAAAAAGTTAATGTTACCCCATTTTTTTTATAGGTTCCATAATTTAAAGAATATGCCATGTTTAGGGGACCCTTACAGAACTTGTGGCGTTCATAAAAAGGACACTTTAGAAGTTTCTTTTCTTAGAGTGATAGGGCCGTATATTATAATCTTAATTAAACACCCCCTAAATGCACATTAAACCCCTACATGCCATTTACCACTTTTCAAAAAAACCACGGAGCGGACTCTACCTTTGCTTCCGGGGAAAGTGTTCTATGATCTAAAACACACATACATTAACTTTTGCGGTTATCGTCAGGTTACTAGTCATTTTCCTCTAGCTAGGGACGTAAGCATGGTAAGGGATATACACACATGTACATGCAAACATAACCTAAACGGAGTTTACATTTATAAAACCGTTTCCATGATGTAGGATAAGGAAATTAATTTTTTTTTATATAAAAAGCGTTTCATTTATGTTTGCATAGATTTGAAAGAATTAAACACGCGTTTGTGTCTTTATGACATTGTGTCTGTTATATATTGTGTCCCAATCACGCTGTCTTTCTAACATTGGGTCTCTTGTCAGAGACACAAACAGCGTAGGTTTTATGCAAACGACATTCCGTATTTTTAGGTCCACCCTGTATATGGCAGAAAAAAAAGCAACATATAACATGTGTTCGTAGCTATTTTTAGCGAAAACAAAATGAAATTGTATGAGTCGTGCACACGTAGATATCATCGCTTTAAGGAAGTATTCTAACTTGACAGCTTTTTCTATCAGCCGCACCACTTTTGTGAATTGAAAAATCCACGCAAGCTTACTGGTTGTTTTAGATATGCAAATGGGTAAGCACCTGTTAATGGCCTTTGTCATTGGTTAGCGGGCGACAAAATCGATTTAAACACACCGTTTCTATTGATATGCTGCTTGGCCAAAAATACTTACATAAATACAAATTTTAACTAAATTGATTATAATACAGAATTTCAATGTTGGGCAAACTGTTTTCAGATACCACTAAAACCATGACAACTCCAAGAACTTGAATAACTTCGCCATGTTCACCATGTTCACTGAAGATAGCGAAGACGGCAAGACTTATTATGTTCATTGCATTTTTAAAACCACAATAAAATCGGCTTTGAATTGAAATATACTTTTTACTCACCCTAATCAGTAATAACTTATCTTTCGAGGGAATTAGGGAAAGTATTTCAAGAAGGTCTGAATTTGCCACAACCCAATAACCTAAATGTGCAGCGACGTCACATTAGAGTTTGTATTTGGTGAGATCGCTATTGACTACTAAACCAGGAAAGAGTTTCCACTTATTAAAGGGACATTTTGTGATCATTAGCCTCATTTTATTTTATGTTATTTCAGTACTTCATCCCAAACATCCTAAATTGAATACAGGAGAAAATATAAATGTTAAAAAAAAACCGATTATGAAATTGCACTTACTCTCTTAATGCCTAGACTGATTTTTAAGTTAAAGAGACTGGAATTAGTGACAAAAACTTTTTGACTTAAAAAATTTAATCCGTGAAAAGGCTTACTTAAAATAATCCTTTGATTTGAAAATAAAACCTTAAATGAGTTAAAAACTGTTATAAATTAAATCATTTAAAGATTTATATTGGAAATCTAAAGGAATTGTCTTTTTAAATCCCAAAGGATTTGTCAATAATTCCCAGTCACCTTAGATTAAAAATAAACTAAGAATTAAGCGAGCTACGGTAGATAAAGAGAGTGGTAGAAAAAAAAACAGATAATGCTTTTGCAGGATGGGATAAAGATCAGGCATATACCACCAAGAATAGCCCAAAGCTTAAACGGCTCACTTCCATGGGGAGGGTCCTAAACATATCTATTTTTATATTCTTTTATGTTACTTATGTGTGTCCTAATTTTAATAAGATTCGATTACTCTAGGAGAAATTCGTAATTTTGTAATTCGTAATTTGTATTTTCTGTTGGCATGCTCGGTAAACGGACAAATTGACTATGACAGAGTGAGTGCCTTTAGGCACCCTGATAACGGACATTTCGCTCAATTAACATCAAAACAAACTATTAGAATCCACCTGAAATTTGTGCAAGTCACATTTACTTGACGATATCTAGGGACCAGAACAAAATGGTGGTGCTAGGATCGTGAAATGCCCTTTAAAAAGCGCACATGTTATATTTCAGTGGCATTTAAAAAATCATTATTATATTATTGAAAAAAAACTATTTCACTATTTTTGGTAGATTTCAGTTTATCCCCCGCGAGTCACCTTGGATGGCTTTGTAGATAGCGGTCTAACTTCGAATTAAAATAATCAGAAATGTTTGTTTCTTATTCTGAATTAAAACACGTCCCAAGATTTTCCGGGTGAAATAAGAATTCACAGTATACTCTGCAGCGCGCGAACATATCTCGAGGAGAGCTTAATAGATATTAGGATTAAAGCAAATTGGCGTCGAATAAAGCTTTCGGTCTTGGCGCTCGTAAATTGGGATAAATATGGGATATCATTTTGTCTTTCTAGGGAACGTGCCATTTGCAGCGGGAGTTGTTCATTTAAGGAGTATGACGGCTTTCCTTTTAATGGAATTCCCTTGTGTAAGATAAAACGGTTATTGAGAGCCTGAAAATTAGACCGTCTTTCGAAATCTAGGCCGAGGAGGCGACGTAAAGGTGAATTTCGTGATTGTCTCTGCTTTCCTATATCCATGAGTCCCTTCCCTTAACTGCATTTAAATGCACTTTTGAAAAAAAATCACGGAGCGGAACCCCTGCCTTGGGTGGGGAAATTGCCCTGTTAGGAAGAAACGGCACTTCCCTTTTGCGTGATCGGCAGATTTTTCTCCATGCAGGGACGTTAGCGATATAGATAATAATAATAATAAATTAAGCATTTAGTTTAGCGCTCACAAAGAAACAAAGCGTTACACCAAACGCTGCAACTGAGAGGCAGCAGCTAATACAGCGCCAATTGCAAAACATTCACACAAACAACGACCGGAAACGAAACTACATACATTAAACCAGGAAAGGGGAAAGAATGTCCCCGAGACTCTAAGGTGATTCAAAAAATTTGGTATGCGTTATGCAGCAAATGTTGAATACGAGGCCACTGCCCCCAATAGGCCCCATAGGACACTGTGTGTAATTTCTGTCCGTTCAGGACACAAAATACCAAATAACGAATTTCTTCAAGAGTAGATCGAATTTGCACGTAAGATTAGGCACACATACTATAATTCGGACCAACGATTCAGGAGATGATATAAAACACAACTTGTAGGCAAGTGGTGGAAGAGGCTGTGAATCACGAAATGCCCTTTAATTACGATGGGACCTCAAAAATAAATATTAAGGGGCCATTTTATCAGCATATGGTCGTTCGATGCATCCTTCAAGAGTTCTGGTGGGAAATGGAAAGGCATTTTATGGGATAATTTTGGAAATGATATTTTGTCTTTGTTCACACTTTTTCCTCTTGAATAATCTATGTTGAAATCGCTGCTACACGTTGCAATGAATGATGGAATTCGAAGAATGTTTTATTTACATTTGTCTATTAAGTAACATTCCATGTTTCGCAAATTCACCATACAGCCCCCACGATATGATCTCCTTCCTTCCTCTCTTGTTTTCAATTAGAATTTAATACAGTGGACTGTAGCTGTATTGGTGTTGCTGTTTGCCAAGTGTGTATGTTGAACTGTTTTTAATAGTGGTATGTGGTGTGTGTGTGTGTGGGTGTTGTGTGTGTGTTGTAATACCGTATGACTATAAATAAATTCTAACTTCTGAGGGATACGTAAATAGAAACTCTTAGTTAAATACAAATATAAAGGTCAATGTTTGTTTGTTAATAAGAGGGTCAGTTGCAGCCAAAGTCCAAACACTAATCAAAATTTAAAGTATAGTTAAATAGATTTTATTGCGATACAAAATGAATATAACAGCAAATCATGTATGGGTATAAATGACCTTACATTTACTGTTGTCTATTGAATAGTTCACTTTTAACTGTTCCCCTCAGGAAGATTATAGTCATTTTGAATAGCCAGGTTATACGTTATTGAAGGGAGCCCTAATATTCTTAAATTGGGATTTTGCACTTTATTTTAATGACTATCTTGATTACATTATTTCGTGAAATCAATTCATTAAGCACAAGTGACCATTAAATACTTTCGCCTCGCAGATGTGTATTTGAAGTAGTACAATACAACATTTTTGTTAAGGTTAAGAACACGGATTAGTCTATTTCACTACTGGATTGAATTTGATGACGGCAAGAAAGAAGCGTAAACCCAAAGGAAATTATTTCTGAATCACGCAAGTTTCCACAGGTGATACCGATCACGCGAAGTCATGTAAAATAAATCCCTAATTTCTCCCAGTAAAGATGACCAGGTCAGTAGTTGGTCAGTAGTTGTTAGATGGAGTAAAGAAAAAGACCCTTGCACAGGCCGTCCGTAATGACAAATCGCAATGTTAACGATGATAAAAAATCACGTAAAGTTCGTTACGAGTCATCTCCATTATATGATCAAATTAAAGAAAAATATTGGAACATGGAAATTAATAGTTTTACTTTATATTCATCCGGTTTATGGCTAGATTATTTGAGATCTTGACCGCACTTATGTTCCTGGAGTCTTAGTGTTTGTAGAGAGAATCGTTTCACAGCGGCGTTAGTCAGGTTAGTCTTATTTTTAGCGCTGTTAAAATAGTAGTATTAGCAAGGATTTAGAATTGCAAATCCTGTAAATGAGATGTGGTCCGCCCGGAGCCATAGTCCGGCTCCCTTAGACAACGGCGGAATTAAACGTGAAACTAATGTTGCGTTGAAGAGTCAACTGAATCGAAAGACCTATCTCACAGTGTAGGTGAGGACTATGAGTCCGGAGGACATATCTCCTGTCACAACGGTTACAGCGATTCATAACTCGTCTGTGGTGAGTTTAGATAGCTTGTCTCATGAATAGAGTAGTCTGGGAGAAAGACTTCCCAATGTACCCCTCGTATTATTATACATGATACAAAAATTATTTTAATTTGTCCATTTTTTAAAGAAGTTACAGAGTTTTGGAGTGAAGTAAAATAAGTGGATTAAATTTTTATGTTGCATGTAAATTATATGAGAGGGGCGCGTACATATGGAAATCTTGCCGTCGTTAGTGTGGGGTTCAAAGCCTATTCATAGCTTCTTTTTAAAGATGAAAAATTGTCAGTTTTTCAGGTTAGAAGAATAAATTCAAAGAACTAAGAAACCCTCCCAGACCGATTTCTCAGTACAGCGAGAAATGGGTCATTGAATTAAAAAGTATATTTCAATTTCTTCAAAGCAGATTTTAGGTGGTTTTAAAAAGGCATAGAACTAATAAGTCTTGCCGTCTTCGCTATCTTCGTGGAAATGTTGAACATGGCGAAGTGATTCAAGTTCTTGGAGATTGTCATGGTTTAGTGTATCTGAAAACGTTTGCCCAACATTGAAATTCTGTTTATAATCAATTTAGTTAAAATTTGTATTTATGTAAGTATTTTTGGCCAAGCAGCATATCAATAGAAAACCGGTGTGGTTAAATCGATTTGGTCGCCCGCTAACAATGAAAAAGGCCATTAACAGGTTGCTTAACCATTTGCATATCTAAAACACCGTAAGCTGCGTGGTGGTCCAATTCACAAAAGTGGTGCGGCCCTGATAGAAAAGATTGTCAAGGTTATAGTAGGATTTTTATTCCTGTCAGATTCATTAAAAGTTTTTGGGGCGTGTCGAGATTCAATCGTTCTGAGAGGTTGTATACTTATACACATTCAGTACAATAGAAATTCGAGCACGATAGCGGATAAGATTAAAGACCATAATTAAAAAATGTCCCTTTTCTCACGAAGAAATACTACAAGGCAGATGCATTGGCAAAAATTCAAAACACCAAACTTAGCAAACTCTGAAGCATCAACATAAGAAAATGCTATGATACGATTAAGTAATCCTTGCCTTACCAAGTTTTTTAAGTTCTTTTACGATTATTAGAAAATATGATACGTTACATTTATTCGTCTTGTTCCAGAAATAATATTTGACAGGTTGGTCCAATAATTTAAGTAGTTTAGAGTTTGTCACTCATAACAAACTTCAATATTTAAAGCAATAACGGAACATTTTTTTTTAAAAAAAAAACATAATCCTTTTTTTTTTTTGTTTTGATGACGACAACACAAAGGATCGATAGAGGTCTAACTTTATACGGCAATCTATTCAATTGAGAATCGGTATTGAAGCCATACATATTCTATAGAAAAGAGTTCATGTTGTAATGGGTTTTTTTAATTAAAGCATATATTCTGTGAAAAGTTGACAATTTCAGTGTTAAACGGCTTTTTAGGTTTGATCTAACACATCCCCCTCAAAATTCATTCTTACCATCGACAAATATGCGTTTACTGAAGGGAATAAAAAATTCAGACTATAGAATACTTCCTAAGCGATGATTATTACGTGTGCACGATCATACCAATTTCATTTTGTTTCGCCTAAAAAATAGCTACGAAACACATTGGTTATGTTGCGTTTTTTTTCCTGCCATATAAGGGTGACCTAACAAATACGGAATGTCGTTTTTTGCATAAAACCTACGCTGTGTGGTCTCTGACAAGAGACCCAATGTTAGAAAGACAGCGTGATGGGAAGCACAATATATAACAGACACAATGTCATAAAGACACAAACGCGTGTTTATCCTTTCAAAATCTATGCAAACATAAATGAAATGCTTTTACTAAACAAGGTATTTGGAAAAAACCTATGCTGGCCTCCGATGCAGGTGCTTGGTATGAGATTGGACAAAAGACACACCAGTGAAGAAATGTCTTGGTTTTCATGATTTATTGAGTGTTTCTGTGCACAAAAACATAAGAATCGGCAATGTGAAGCACCAGTATGTATTGTACTTGTCACACTTTGACTGATATTCAAGTGGAAGTAAGTTGTTTGTATGTCCTTGTTCTTTGATTTCTTGATGGGTGATAGGTTAAATAAGTAGCCTTTACAAGTAGTAGTTTACTTGGCGGATGTTTCGGCATTTTGAAGCGAAATTGAAAAAAAAAGTAAAAAATGATGAACACGGCAAAATCCAGTTTTTCTAGACTCTCTGTCCTGAATGCGTACAGCAAAATACACCATTCGAAACAAAAATGGGCGCCAAAAGACTACACTGAATATGTGTCTTACTCATTCCTAATAAGTCATGAAAATAAAATTATGAATATTAATTACAGGGGGGAAGGTCGGTTTATTTGGATCCCTGCTGTAAACAATTAGCACTCTATATAAATACCAGTAAACTATGTTATAGATTTATGGTTGTTCAAGGGGACGATAAATCTACGGTCCTGTTTCTGTCATACTGTGCGAAAACGGTTTTAATGCAAAAAATCCAAACATAAAATGAATCCTACCTCCGTTAACTAACGAAAACATGCGATCATATATGAAAAATCAGGTTTTGGAAAGGAAATCTGATCAAAATGTGGTTCCACATGGGCCAGGTCCTGTCATGTCAATACGTCGGGTAGGGGAGTAAACGTTTGTTGCATGAGCACGGTATTCTCATGTGCGTTTGTATACGTTCGTGCTCGGAACTCGTGGAGTCGATAGCGGGGTAGGACCCAATAATGAGAATGAGGACTACTTTTGAATAAATAACTTTCTCAACCCAACTCTTAGTATCGAACATCGGGCGTCCTCCCCCTGATAATTAAAAACTAGGAAAAAAAGCTATTAATGTAATAAATAAACAGTTTAAACCCATAACTATGTGAATGCAAGTAGCAAAAAATAAAACTGATTAAACTCATTTGTTGGTTAAATGAATTTTCAGCGACTACTTTGCTGCTGTTAATTGGAAAATATTTTCGTAGCTACGTGTCAAGGTCATTTTCCAATCTGTCTATAAGATGGCTCTTGGAGGCCAGCAAAAAAATTGGATTAATTCCTGATCCTACATCATGGAAAAAGGTTTTATAAATGTTGTAAACTCGTTTAGGTTACTGATTTGCAAGTAAATGTGTGTATATCCCTTACCATGCTTACGTCCTAGTGGGACGAGGGAAAATGACTGGGAACCTGACGATCACCGCAAAAAGGTAGGGTATTTGTGTTGTTAGATCATAGGAACATTTCCCCGTAAAACACAAGTAGAGGTCCGCTCGGGTTTTTTGAAAAGTGGTAAAAATAGCATGTAGGGGTAGGGGTTTAATTAAGAAGATATATGAGGACGCCCTTATCACTCTAAGGAAGAAAGCTACTAAAGTTGTCCTTGATATGGAACGCGCACAAGTCTGTAAGGGTCCCCTAAACAATGGGGCATTATTCTTTAAATTATGGAACCATATAAAACAAAATGGGCGTGGCGGGTCGGGTGGTAACATAAATTTTGGTAATAGGGTATCTGTAACTGCGCAGTTTGTCTCTGACTTGTATTTCCAGCATTGTATCTCTATAACTTGTATTCTATGTCATAAGATACACCCTATACGAACTGAACAGTCGGCATTACACACACATTGTGTTTGTGGATAGGGCTTAGGAGGAAAATCAATTACCAACTGACGAAGGTTAGCGTTCTTGTCAGGTAGGAGCACTTCCCCGTAAAACACAAGGCAGAGGTCCACTCCGTGACTTTTGCAAAGTGGCAAAAATGGCATGTAGGTGTTTAATGCCATTTAGGGGTTTAATTAAGAGATATATATACGCCCTATCACTCTAAGAAAAGAAGCTTCTAAAGTTGTCCTTTATATGGAACGCGCACAAGTTCTGTAAGGGTCCCCTGAACATGGCATATTCTTTAAATTATGGAACCCTATAAAAAAAATGGGGTAACATTAACTTTTTGGTAATAGTGTCTCTGTAACTGCGCTTATGTCTCTGACTTTGTATTTCCAGCATTGTATCTCTATAACTTTGCATTTCTATATCATAAGATACACCCTATACGAACTGAACAGTCGGCATTACACACACATTGTGTTTGTGTCTCTGGCTTAGGAAAATCACTACCAACCTGACGAGGTAGCGTTATTTGTGGTGTTAGATCTAGGAGCACTTTCCCCGTAAAACACAAAGCAGAGGTCCACTCCGTGACTTTTGAAAAGCGGCAAAAATGGCACTTAGGGATTTAAGGGATATATAGCATTGGTTTCTATGATTTGTTTTTTAAACACGGTGCATACGACATAAAATGTTTAGGTTTTTAACAAACCGCGTTCCATAACATTTTTTAATTTGACCTAGGCTAACACCTGTTACGTATGTAATATTAAAATAATTTTAGGCTCGAAAGAAAGTTAAAATTTGGAGGAAAAAATCCCATGCTACATTTATAGCAACATGTAGAGTTTGTTATTACGACTGAATTTTATATTCAAAGTTTCAACGTTTCACTACACTGGTATCATATAACAAATACCCGAGAACAAATATCAGAATTGGTGTTGATGATTTTTGTATCAGGGGAATGCCTAAAATCATGACGAGCTATAGAATTCTCACTGGAGCGCCGTCACAGAACGCCCAAAGTCCCAAATATAGTTCCACCATTTTGGCGCGTTGTTGTTACTAAACTGCAACGGTTTTGAAATGAAACAAGATATCATGCACTATTGAAGTTGATGATTTTGGTATCAGGGGAATGCCTCAAATCATAGCGAGCCATAGAAGTCTCACTGGACCGCCGTCACAGAATGCCCAAAGTCCAATTCACCATTTTGGCGCGTTGAATACTAAACTGCAACGGTTTTAAAATGGAACAAATTTCCCAAGTTTTGTCTTTCATTTGGGCAACAACTAAGGTTAGGTCAAATTTTAAAAATGGGGAGGTTTTGGCACACCCTGTATTTTAACCGCCATATACGATATGTTTTCTGTTGAAATTTTGTTGTGTGTTTTGAAATCACCCTGCGTTTATAGGGCCTATATCTCACCTTAGTATTTGTAAAAAAAAGTGAACATTTCGGCAGACATTGTTCCTGCATTTGAACAGGATCGATAAGAGCTGATATACATAAATGCACGGTCGGAAAAATACCGAAAGGAGAATGATTTCTGTTTGAAAAATGACTGCGCGAATCATCCTCAATGGTACCATAAAACCCAATCTTTCCATTATCGCTTTGATATAGGTATAGACCCATTTTGGTACTCCGTTAGACCCTAGAGAAAGAGGGGGTCTGAGGGAGAGAGAGATTTAGTTTTAAGATTTGACATTCTTGAGATTCGTGTAA
>JAMKCH010062000.1:0-20038 GCA_023653785.1 Ophioderma brevispina
CCACCGGAATGCCCGTGGCCGCCAATCCCCCTGGGGGGATTGGCAGCGCAGACCGCGCCAGCCAGCACCGGAGCAGCCCCTAACTAGGCTGAACCAGGCGAGACAGCGGCCGATGATGCGCTTAGGAGGCGGCCCGAAAAGCCCCCCCATCCGCGCTTCGCGAAGTAGGCCGAAGCTATCTCACTTTGGGAGCACCCAGAGCAGCAGCGGATGCCTTGGAACGCACCCCGGACCGGAGCCCGATCACACACCCCCACCTTCGTGAACGCAAACACAGAAGGCGTACCCATGTTCGATGGTTGCCCATTGAACATCCGAAAGTCCGAGACAGAAAGAGGCGCACCGGTCGGTGCTGGAACATTGCCTGTGTTTGACACATAAAGGATGGGGGTCCCCACTAATGAATGGAGGAAGGGCAGCGAACGCAATTGTGCACCATGAATGACGGGGTGAGCATGAGTTGCTAGATGGAATAGCCAGCGTGCGCAATAAAAAAACCGTACAGAAAACATAAACAAGGTGCCGTGGAGGTCTCCCGGTACGCAAACGTCAGGACACAAAACCAACTCGGTAAACCGAGTCACGAACGGTTAAAGAAATTTTCAAACAAAGTGTTCCATTTGTTATTAAGTATACCACAAGCATAAAATTGAAATTAATACGCCACACCCAGACCACATAAATGTTAGCGAGAAGCCCGTTAACATGATAACATAACAAACTCAGACATATAGTCAAAGGCAGTCCAGCAGAAAACACGGCGTCAATGGCTGCCTTTGTTTAACCTTGTGTCCCGCGACAAGATCCCATGACCGCATTGGCGGTAAAAAAGGATCACAAAACAAGAGCTCTCGCGGTGTAAAAGTCTACGTTTATTCCGTCCGAGTGAGCGCTATAAATCCAGTATACAATCCAGTATATAATCCAGAGAGATATGGTTATATTAGTAGGAGTATCCGTATGAGACGACAAACTAGTCCAGTTCAAAATCTCAGTAATTTTGGCTGCTAGAATGACAGAGGCTGCGGTAACACGCGGTCCGTTTACGGCGGTCAAAACGGAATTGAGGAAGGCTAAGGTCGACAGGGTGTGACTGGGGTCACTGGTCGGACCATTTCTCTTTTAGGGGGTGTTATTATGGTAATTTGGGGCATTCCACTTCTCAGAAGGGAAATTTTTGCATATATGTCAGTCAACATTGGTGTAAAGGAATCGTTCAGTGTAATGATTTTAGACCTCACCTGAGAATTTAATGTGCCTTTCACACAAATAGCTGCCATCTTGCAGTTTTTCTCACTTCTACTACCATCAGGTGGATTTTCTTGTCTCTTCTCTCGCTGGCTGCCCTGTGCTTAGTTGTAACTTCCCTCCAATATTGTTCCATTCCCCAATTTTCACTGTAAATAACAAACATATGTAATAAATATTTAGGGTAAAATACACTTTTTGGAATTTTTTTTTTTTTGGTGGGCGGGGTTTGAGGTTGATATTCTTGATCTTCCATTTCCATGCCAATTTGCCTGCATATGTGTACTTAGGGATTCACACAAGTACATAACTTGAGAAACAGGTAAGTCCCGCCGCCTCACTGCAAATGAGTCGTTTTTTTTTGGTGACCCTCGCTAAGTATACCCTAAAAACTGAAGAAATTGCGAGACCGGGCTTGCAAATCATGGTTGCTATCCATATTAATTATAAAATCTGTAGGAATATCAAAAAAGAGTTGTCCTCATCGATATGTTATTTTGATCCGACAACACCAATTTTAACCGGATCTTACAGGGAACACCTGACTCTGACCTCCAGGGTCCACGGTGCATGCTAGTCTTCACGGTCCCAGTCGCTCGAAAATTTGGGATTCCTACCAATTCATGATTGATTGGTAGGAGATAGTGATGACCTTCAAGCAGAATGTTAGCTTTAAGGTCTTAGATAGTTCCATTGGGAGAAAATTAACGTTTTCACTCGGCCAATTTTGTACAGGAACGAATGGGACCAGGATTTAGTGGTGTGAACAACCTTATCGATAGGGCCCACGGCCTGAAGACCACCCTTACCGAACTGAAGGCCTTCACTAGGCAATCGACAAGCAGTCGCATAGGCAGGTCTTTTTTAAGCATCAATTCAAGTATGTCAAATAGATCTTCATATGCAGTTACATATATGTTATAGGCCTTCGAAGGCTTAGGCAGCCGTCGAAGGCTTATGACAAGCCTTCGAAGCTCTATAGGCAGTTGTTAGGTCTTCCACAGCCAAGTTAACAGCAAATTAGCTAAGCATTCATTATTGGACTGCCTATATGGAGCTAAGAAGCATTCGACTGCCTATCCTACGAAGCCTATATAAGCAGTCGACTGCATACGAAGCTCTATATAAGTAGTTGACTGGCCTTCCTAGAAGCCCATAAACAGTCACTGCCTATCAGGGAGCCCTACTTAAGCCGTCAACTAACATCTTCGAAGCTCTATACAGTCAGCGGCCAAGAACCATTGTCAGGCTCATTACATCGCGCTTTTGTTTTTCCCGAAAATAGTCCTGTCAGCCCAATGCATGAGGATGATATCGTGATGTCAAAATGAGTCAAAGATGGCCGGTTAAGTTGAAAGAGATTTTATTTCTGCGTATTTTTAATACCAAATATGCGGTGGTTTTCCGATGATTTCAGACTACAATCCTATTATGAAATTTTGGAGGGCCGTCATTTTCTGTCCGTAAAAGTGCTCTAAAATTGTCGTATTCTTGACTCACTTTATCGGTAAATCGGTTGAAATATGGTTTTGTCTGAAAGTTTGTGATACATCTTGCATTCCATACCAAATCCGCGCGGTGCGATTTCATTTTGATGTTGCAATTATTTTTTTTCTAAAATGCCTTTTTCTTGATTGCCGCTACGCTTCCAATGACCTTATCCAGTTGTCCGGTAATAATGCGGACAAGTTTACCAGTTCACACGGGGGAAATCGGGCTAGACCCATCTCATAACTTGCATCACATCATGCATGCCTGGCGTGTGCTGTTTTTTTTTTATTTATGATATGCATATACATGCAAGACCAAGAGTACAATGTTAAATGTAAGCATAGCATCCCATTTTTATTTTCATGTTGAACTGTAGAAAAACTATTGACAATGGTAACTTTTTGGCAAGAATATTGTACTATCATGCCATTGCCCTGGCCTAGGAATTCGACAGCCCCTTGCCATGTCACAGAGAATAAACTACATGTTTTTTGAAGATTGGTAGTGTTGGTGGCAGAAATATTACGATTTGCCATGGCGTACGCGGGGTGGGTGGGGGTGTGGGGTTATTTACCTGCTCAAAACCTTGACCCCCCCCCCGCCCCCATAAACTTTCCGTAAATTACGAAAGGGTTATTTTACCAATTAGAGGGTCTTCATTCATTTAGCAATTAGAGGGTCATTCCTTGTTTACAAATTTAAAATGGTCATCATTTCATTTACCAATAAAGGGTCTTTCATTTACCAATTAAAGGGTCATTCTTCATTTACATTCCTTATTTACCAATTAACGTGTCATTCATTTACCAAAAATCAATCATTACTTTCTTTTTTTTAAACTTTGGAATTTAACAACAGTGACGAATTAGATGATTCCCGCAAAATTCCTTTTTGAGAATCGAGACCGATTCTCGCCCTCTGCTACAAAATTCGCCCTTGAACGGGTTGATTCTTCATTTTACCAATTAAAGGGTCATTCATTCATTTAGCAATCAGGGTGTTACTTTTGTTACAAATTAACGTCCTTTACCAATTAAAGGGTCAGTCATTTATCAATTAAAGGGTCCATTCCTCATTTACCAATTAGGGAGCCATTCCTTACTTTCCAATTAAAGGTCCTTCCCTCCAATTAAGGGCTTCATTTACGAATTAACGGATCATTCCATCATTTACGAATTAAGGGCATTCAATCATTTACGAATCAAAGGGTCATTCCATCATTTTCAATTAAAAGGCCATGCATTGTTTGTAAAATTAAAGGCTTACTGAATCATTTACAAATAAAGGGCCATTGAAATCATTTACAATTAAAGGGTCATTTCATCATTTAAACCAATTTTGAATTTACACATAAATAGTAAAGCCTGCGGTTAAAAACCATTGGTACAAAAATTTGACCACTTTCAATTTTCAATAATACAATTTTGACCCTTCAGACTAGCGGGATTTGCCAGAGCTTGCGGGATAACAAATTAGCTTTTTCCTAAGACAGTGGTGTTTAAATATGGTGCAACCATTCACTCCATCCTTCAAGGAGAACTTACAACGAATATATTAAACGATATACCCTATAATAATTATTGACCACATATCGAGTGTTTCATAGAAAACGGAATATACAACCCTAACAATGCATTAAAACCAGCTATTCTGACCCATTGGATTTAAAAATCGCGCTAGTGCATAACGTGCTACGATACGACTGGCACTTTTAGGTCGTACAAGCATAGACAACAATTAATGAAGCATCATGTGTGAAGACGCGTGACGCTATTGTGCCTGTATCGCATAACACAAATACTATCCCATATACAGTAGCGCTAAGTTTTCAAATAGCTTCATGGTCAGACAAAAGGCTTTTAGTTCGTTTTATGGTTATTATAATTTCCGTTTTCCCATGAAACACTCCATCTGTGTTCAATAATTGTTTTATGCTTATATTGTGTAGTTATTCTTGATGCAACGTTCTCCTTTAAGCTCTGTCAATGCATCAAAGTAATCATGTACAAGTCCATCATATGTTATGTAATTATATTGTCCAGTATATTTTTTATAAATAGTAGTCGCATTTACGAACCTACCAAAGCATAAGGCAACGATTAAGGACTATTGATTTTGTGAACCCAACAGGCCTCCCGCACCCATTGGTTTTGTTTTATTCCTGTCATAGTGTAAATGTTTAGTGATTGAAAAACCTGTATTGCAACACATGCAGTGGGTCACATTAAATCACCATAAAGATGTGCCAGTGTTTTCAGGTAACAACCCCAGTGGTAGTGTAGTGCCAAAATATTTTTGTATTCATATTTGTTTGTGTACCATTGTCATTTTATTTTTATATTGTTTTTCTTGTACTAATTGAAAGACAAAATAAAGAAAACTTGGCAATGAGATGAAATCGATCCACTTGTGTGAGTCTTGAGTGTTTTATGATTTATGCGGCTTATGATATTTTTGGTAAATTGTGACAACAAAAACAAACAGATTTTTTAAGGTGGAAGAGGGGTAATTTTTAGAAAACTTGTTTAAAACGGGAAAATGCAAATATGATTGCAACTAAATGTCATATTGACTCAAAAACTTAGTGAAGTACTAGAATGATTACATCACACTGGTTACCTCCCTTATTCAAACAATCATTTAATGAAAGGATTTTAAACGAGAGAAGCATTGCACAATCAACAGCTTCAAACATCAAATATTTCAGTGGAATCTACCAACAAATCCTGTTTTCGCAAATTCAGTCCTATATAGAGGTGATATTTGCGAAACAGAATTGTTTGTAGAATTCTACTTAATAGTTGATGTTTTACTTGTCAATGCTAAACTGACAATTTACCACACAGTGGCCTAATGGGCCACCATGATACAACACTTGCTCCTACCATCAAAACGCACCATCGGAATCAGACTGCGATTTTGAAATCTTCTTGAGGATTCTAGTGTAATCACAACTAAAATGGAAGGTGCTGGGACAGAAAAAAAAAAAAAAAAAAAAAAAAAAAAAAAAAAAAAAAAAAAAAAGAAAGAAAAAAAAATAGGGTTTAAAAACTAGGGTAGGATGCCAATGCATTTATGCTTTGTTTAAACTGTAAGAAGTTGATGTTGGAGTGAAAAACAATGCTCAATTTAGTCTATTACTGGAACTTCTTCTTGTTATTCTCAACACTAAATGCATAAGCACAAAAAAAAAAAAATCAGTAATCTTTCTTTTGGTGAATTCGCAAAACTGACGCAAAACCAAAAAAAGTACTCAGGGAGTAATGAGTTCAACTAACAATCCTTAAAGAGTGATGAATGCTTAAAAAAGTGTGTCAATTTGAGCAAAAGGGGCTGAAAATATAAGTGGAACTTTTGAGTAATCCATTTTTCCTGAATTTACATCCCTGAGTACTTGGCGATATAATTTCCCTTGCAAGGGTAGGAAAACCAGCTTCAATGCAGCGGGCCGAAGTTTTTCAGTTCAAAAGTTGAAGCAGAAAATCAGACTAAAAACGAAGTGTTCACAAGCGGTTTTGAGTGGTGATACCTTTCCCTTTTTAAAAAACAAGCTTGTTGATGACTCGCGACGAAGGTCAATAGTCAGCCATCAGTGGCGTGTCTGCAAGGTCAAACTTATACAGGGTACAAATCAAAACAAACCTTTTCGGTGTATTCGGAGTAGATGGGTATAAAAAATCGTATTCTTGACTCTTTTCCCAACATATGTCAACTATAACCTTATTTTTTTAGAAAATAAATATGTTATTTACGTCCATATGACGGCATTTTCCTGTCTGGGGGAACGTGTTGGTTGGCAGCGTATCTTCCCCTCGCCTTTCACATGAGGTCTCGGGTTCGATTCCCGCATGGTCTCGTTCTCGGTGGTTTTGCTGCATTTGTTTCTCGATCCCTACTCGTGCCCGCAGGTTTTCTCCGGGTACTCCGGTTTCCTCCTGCTTCTAAATCGAGCTTCTTGGCATAATCTGTTCTGGTATTATGGTTTCTCTGATGGGCTGAGCGCCTTTCATGGCATGCCGCACAGCGCCTTGATAACACGGTTTTACGTGGAAATGTCCTCGTTCAAAAATACAAATTATTATAATTATTATTACAATACGAGAATGGTTGAAATCTGATTTTACGGCGAACAATACTACTATTTTTTGTTGAAGAACCAATTGAAGGTGAATGTCGTATTTTTTTATAAGAGTAGAATTTTTCAGAGAATAAGTTTCCCCTTTCATTTGTCCCAGATTGTGAACACTTTATGCAGGAAACGGCCACAATGGCGAGAGGGAAATGAGGCTTCGAAATCTAAACGCCGCGTGGGTTCAGTTCACGCTGTCTCGTAGCACACAAAAGCGGTTTAACCGTGCTTGGCCGCTTACTGTATATTGTGGATTGCCTATATAGAGTAGTTTTTTTTTATAGGTAATTAACATCAGTGCATTTTATGGACATAGAGCGTGAAATTTAGCGACCAAGAATATACTATGAAATATTTAGCTCCATGATAAAGTCAATTTATTTGATTGCTGTATATGAAATGCTTACTGACAATTCAGCTATATCCAAGAGGAAAATTTAAAACTGCTATCCTACAGACCATTTGGTAATTAAGTGCTTAAAATGTACAGTGCTTAGTATATGTCAACTAAGCTGAATTTAACATTGTTTTTTATAAACCCTTGTTGGAGGGGATTGACTCGATTTTGCTATGGTGTCATTCAATATTATAGGGCTGAAGATGATACGAAAAAGTCGGTCTACTGAAAAGTTAAAAAAAAAATCCTTTTATTATAATTTTATTCGGCCTCTTGATTTAAAGTCAAACTATCCTGAGTTTTGCTCCCCTTGTTTTTTAACAAAAAATGTGCATAATATTTACCCGGATATGGCTCAAATCACATAAAATGTGCATACTTTTTAGTACAAACATGCGTTGCTTTACCTGGCTCTAATTCTAAGGTGAAAATACTTGATAGTCACGATCCAAATTTATTATTATCAAAAATAATAATCAATCGAAATCCGTCAATTTACGATAGTGTATAGACCTGATTATAATTACATAAGTTATGTAAATTTTTCCAAATTGAAGCGGTTTTTAGTAAGGGCTTTCGTTGACAATTCGTTGCATCCATGTACTAATATCAAAAATACATCGGTCCGCGGACCGCATGTGTCGCCTGCCTTCGCGGTTTTGTAGATAGGTATCATTTGACCTTGGCATGTGACCTTTGACCTCATAACAAATGAGGGACCCAATGGTTCACCTAGATTTCAAGTTTAGTTTCTTATTGACTTTCAATGTAGGTCACTTTACCTTTTCAGCCTATCTTACAACTTGACCTCACATGACCTTTGACCTTGGGAATGTGGACCTTTGACCGCATTAACATATGAGGGATACCAATGTGCACCTAACTGAATTTGGTTGTTAAATCCATCAAAGCATCGGATATTACAACAAATGTTAACCCTTTTTCACAACAACACAGACCATCAACAGACATCAACAGACTTCAACAGACATCAACAGTCATCAACAGACTACAGGGACAAATGATCCTATGGTGTCTTCTGCCTCAAAGCCAGGCGCCCAAAACATTTCATCAATGTGTTTACCACTTGGCGACTTTGATCAACGAAAGTTTTTTTAACTTCTAACCTAAAAAACAAGAATTATGTCCAAATTGACCACTCTGTCGTTTGCATTAATGGCAAATTTAAGCATACCATAATTACATGCAGGCTGCTTTCTGCTTCCGTAACAATACATGCCACACTGCATCCGCAGCTGTGCCATACAATGGCACAATGACACCTAGTGAGGGCATCGAAGCTTGGAGGTTTACACATGCCAAATGTTTCTTATTTTTAATTTGCTGCCTTGTTTCTGACCGTATTTTCTGAATTTGTGTGTTATGGTAAGTAATAATAATCATATTACTGTTATTTTGATGCAAACTGCCCTTTACAAAGAGACAAATCATAGAATCAGTGTTGTTTTCTTTTCTTTTTTTCTGCTTTGGCTTTACATCATAGTAGAATATGGTATTTCCTTTCAAGAAATATAAATTTAATCAATATAAATAATAGTCAAAACACATTATGTTTTATAATCATATAACTGGAGGCCTGATTGCCTTTCCAATTTTGATGAAACATATTCATTTCCTTCTCTGAGAGAGTGGAATGCCCCAAAATACCTAATTTTAGCACCTTCAAAGAGAAATGGTCCTTACCAGTGACCCCCTGTACACCCTGCCGACCATGACTCTTCCCCAATTCCGTTTTGTCTCAGAGCCCACACGAAGCGCGCAAAACATTACATGTTGTGGGGCTGGCCTGGAAGCAGGAATTCAACATTGGACAAGGAAATCAGTCCTCAGTTAAATGATTTATAAAACACTACTGTGTTTTTGTACTAACTCTTACATGGACTGATTTCCACTTTACACCAATGTTGACTGAAACATATGCATTAACCCTGTTGAATGAATATTTTCAATCAACACCAGACTAGCCCTAGCAGTCTGAGGTGAACATAATGTTTTCAGAGCGCGGTCAAAAGAATGCAGCCAAAGGCAGGACATAAACACTAAAACATAAAGAAACGTGTTAAGTGCCTTTATAGGTAGGAACATAAAAATCGGGGACATAGATGCTCACCTGACATACGGAATACTCGGGGCGACGTCCTAGTCGGCACCGGTTGGTAGACTATGTTTAGTCGAATGAGTTTAGTGTTGTTTCTGCAAGAGAGCCCTCGCAACGTTCTCTTGTGGTAGTTCCACGTTTCTATAGTACACTGATGAAACGTTGTGGGAGACCCACACATCCTTCGCAGATATTCCGCATGCTGACCCCGCTGTGGTATGCCCAAGATTACGTAACGTTTCGAAACGGAGTGGGCTCGAGCTTGATGCATGGAGTCATTGATTACAGCGCTAATCATCTAGCAATTGTCGCTTTAGACGCGGACCGTTGGGGATGCGTGTGGAAAGAAACACGAGTCGTGTCGAGCCCCTGAGCGATTCGGTTTATGTTTGTCATACTCAGGGCTCGGACGGGACACCACAGGCATCTTCCCTCACCGAAGAGTGACATGCAATTCGGGGTAAGATTATGGGCGAGTGTCCGGAATGAGGATGACTCGTTCTTGGCCAGAAAGTCCGCCTACGGAACCATTTGACCCTGTCCCGGGAGAATTGCGATGCAGAGATAGAGATGTTTTTGATCTCTGAGCATTGTCTCCCGGAGGCAAGTGCGACCAGGAAGACTGTCTTAATGGTGACATTTTTTATGACGCATGGCCCCGGTTCGAATGGCACTTCACCAATTAGTTCTAAGCGGAATTAAGGTTCCCAGGGTTGGACCACCCGTCCTGGCCCGGGGGTCGTGTTAAACATCCCTCTAGAAGGAGACGGATCGACGCATCGTCATAAGTGTCGACCCGTCATCGAATCCTCTATGGATCGCTAGGATCGGCGGAACTGTGTCGTTTTCTGACAGTTTAAGTTTCAAGTCCGCTATCGAAGCGATCGTAGAAAATCTGCGATCTCGGCTACAGTAGCACGAGTCGGAGAGACTTCTCTTCACTCATACCAGCGGAAGTAGGGTCCAAGATGCTTAGAGTAAGCTTCCCTGGTGGACTTCCTTCTTCCTGCTGATATGAGCGAGGTAGCCCTCTGTCAAAAAGCAACTTTCCGGCATCGTTGCGGACATTGCCACGCAGTCAACGCTAGATCGTCCATCGACGACTGGCGCTCCTCCGTCCGGAAGGACTAGTAATTCTGTACAGTCGGTAGTCGTAGCGGCGGGGCCACTAAGCGCTCTACATATTGGCCGAACCACAGTGTTTTTCGGCCACAGTATCTATGAGGATGACACTCACGCCTCCCGCCCAATTTCGAAACTACATGTTGTGGAATCGATTGAGCTGTCCCTCCGCAGCACGCCTCCAGGTGGGGCATCCACTTCTCGAATGGAATGATATGTTTCAGTCAACATTGGTGTAAAGGAAAATCAGCTCAGTGTAATGATTTGAGCTACTTCGAAACTATTTTTATTTCGAGTGCATGGTCAGATTTTAAAAGGGTAATTTATGAGCCTTCAAATATAAAACATTCTGCTCATGTAGTGCATGTATAATAATTCTATCTATCATATCTAACGGCCGGCAGCCGAGATGGCTGTTCAGCCATGTAGCGCCAAATGTCCCTGTTTGTCATTAAGGGTCCGAGAGGGATTGTGGAAGTGTAGAAGAAGGGTTGGGGGCTGAAAGTTCAAGGGTAGCTAGACGGCAGGGGTTTAAGAGTGTCAAAAAAAGTATATTAGGAACCGGGGGGTAAATGAGATGTTAAATTAAAACAGGGGGATGCAATGTGGAAAAACTTAAAATGGGGCAGGCAGAGTGAGCGCTAGAGCTGACATTTAAGAGCTGGGAATGATAGTTAAAAAGTTTAAAATATAGAAGGAAGAGAGTAAGGTAAAGCGGGGGATAGTAGAGGATGACCGGGGGAAAGGGAGTCGGAGCAGGCGTAGAAGAACGAGGGCAAAACCAGAATTAGAGTGGAAGGAGGAGAAACGGGAACATGGTGAGGGGCATGAGGGGGAGTGCGAGCGATGGGGGAAGAGATCTTGGGGTGGACGGCAAGAGGTCATTTGAGTGAGTGCTTCGAGAAGTTGGGATGTCATATGGAATCCTGCTGGATGTCTCGAGCATCACACAAAAAAATCAATGTAGTTTAAAGGGGCGATGACCCTATATATATATATTACATAATATGGTCACATCTGCACATCTAGAAACAATTTATACAAAGCCAATGACATTTTGACCCACTAACACCTTGATGATCATGTGTAGCATATGCAATAGTAAAATTGTTCTTAGAGACCGACTTTATTATGATATGTGCTACTTATCTTGTAAATGATATGCTTAAAAATCATACATATAGATTTCCCTTTAGATGAAGTGTAACTTGTTGAGAATGTGGATCATATCCATTTTCATTTGTAAACAATGTTTGATTACAAAGGGAACCACCCTTAGTCAAAGTAAACCGTAAGCAAAGCTGTCGAGAAGCTTGAACAGGTGATTTTCACGATATTCCTGAACAGCGTAGAGAGATTTAGAGAATGCAGGTCTGCAATATTGCATTGGCTAGAATGCCTAGATGCACTTCAAGTAATGCTTGTCAATACAGATTGGAAAGAGAAGGTAACTGGGGGTTTCACCTGGATAGCATAAAAGCCATGGTACCATACTTTTTTGCATGCAACCGGCAGAATTATTCATGCTGGGCATCGATTTATGTTGTTGATGTGCTTGCCAATCTTCCACCAGATGTCAAAGAGGCTTTTGAAGCTGGCCAATTTTCTATCAAGGGAACTGCATGCTGGAAGAGACAATGGAATATGGAGTGACATGGGTGTCAAATCCACTGTTATCCGTGATAGTAAGAGTCAAAGCAGGATCATCGGTCTCACTAGCAAGGGGACATCCCTTCTCCGATGGCCGCTTACTCGTCAACCTCTTGGAAGACATTCTTTGTCGATGCAGGAGAGAAGCAGATGTGGTAGATTGTCACTAGAAGATGAAAAATCATGAGCAGAGACCGGCTATGTTTTTGCAAGATGAAAAACATGCACATCTAATGATGAAAAATCTTGAGAACAACTTCATAGATCCTTTTGATGTTGATGACCATCCTACAACATTAGTCAATATCATAATCTGGAGTGTTGCCAACTGATACATACAGAAATCATGTTTAACGCTTTTCAAGCAAGAAAGAAATCATTTGAGAATATTGTGAATGAGACTCTCCCATGATGGTAGGAAGAGCATATGGGACCAGAGATTCCAAGATCTGGATTGGCCACTCTTTTTACCGATTTAAACAAGCACATAAGGTTGAATGTCGCATCCAAACTGAATTCAAGGCTGTAGAATCTGCTCGAAGTTGGTTTTCAGAAAGATCTCTTGCAAATCTCCGCCGGCTCGGCCTGAAAGTGAACTAATTTTCTACAATAATCAGTTGGTGAATTACAACCGTGCCAGCCATGCTGTTTAGGAAGACAGGCGGAGACAGACAATGCCAAAAGCTAAACTCACCCACTGGCTTGTAAGAGCAAAAAGTGTACCAAGTATTCTCCTTGTAAAGTGATAAGAGAGTATTTACGTTGCAGATGGCATTGGTGGATGTCCAAGCAATCAACGGGGATGTATTAAAAACATTCCACAAACTGGGAGACAAAATTCTTGAGAGAAAATGTTTTTCCCTTGTTCAATAGTAGCGGATGAAGTGCATGCTGGTATACGATAATTATGACGAGAAGGACTCTTTCAGAATTCCCAAATAGTTCTTTGTTTACTAAAGTTTATATAAGTTTGCTTAGAGTACCATATATTGAGTTTTATGAGATGTTTACATTTGGAGTAATGAATAGATTTGCGTAGTAGAAAATATTAAACACAAATTTCTCAAAAGAAGTATTACAACAGAATTAAAGAATTCTGTAATATTCTTTAGGTGAGTTACGTCCTTCTGCTTCTCAACCCTCGATATACAGTAATGGCAGATCGAACTATTCAACATGGAGAAAGTTCCTTAACTCCATGGAAACTTAAAGCAAGCACTGGCCCACTTCCTGAGTCATCATTGTTAATCAATAAGATTTGGGTGGAACATTTCCACAAAAGATTGAGGGGCACACCGATGTACAAGATTGAGAGATGGTTGTCAGCAGGGGAGCAAAATGTGCATCTTGCTTGGAGGTGGAGTAAGCGAGTGTAAGCACCTTGAAGTGACACACGACGGAAGCAGACACTCGAATGAAAAATCTTCCATCTTATTGATGCAGACAAAAGACTGCTTGAGAATTTGTTCCGCAGTATGAGTAGAATAATAACTTAGAAATTCGCGTTCTCGGCTTTCGCGCTCGGCATATTCAAAGAATATAAGCTGTGGGCCGCCCCTGACCCTTTGACCCGGCACGTGACCGTTGATCTCATCAACAGAGGAGGGATCCCATGGTGCCCCTATGACAAAAGTTTGGTTCCAATTGAACTTCAAGTTCAATTTTAGATTCAAATTTTACATTTTTTAGAGCCATTTTCAAACTTGACCTAACATGACCTTTGACATTTCAACATGACCCTTGGAACTCATCCAACATATGAGGGATCCCATTGTGCAACTATGAAGACGTTTGGTTCCAATTGAAGTAAACTTTTCAATTGCGGCAATTTAAAAAAAAAAAAACTTAACAATTTGTGACACACACATTCACACAAACACACACACACATATATACACACACTAGAGACATAACACACACACATACATACACGCCGACACAACGGATTGCTAAGTGGTCCTGCCAGAATAGCTGGGCGGCCCACACCACAAAAAAAACACCAGATAATATGTGGTTTTGTGTCTTGCTGTACCATTTCTTTGGAAAAGTATGGGCAATAACATGAGCTATGGCTCCACACCGGTTCTGTGGGAGCAACTGTTGATAGGGTGGTTTCATTGTCCCCATAACATGAAGTGTTGCTATGAAGGCGAGTTCAGTGAAGTTTGAATTGGTCTTAAGACTGTTATACCAGGCTGTTCAAGCCCTAATAGGTTGTGGATTCCAGTTTCCTCCTGTACTTACTGTTGAACAGAAACCAATGAAGACAGTTTCCTGTAGCGCAGCACGATTGTGCAGATCTAGTTGATCTTAGAAAAGAATCCGAGAAGGATGCTGTTGATGCTGACTGGAAGCTCTTCATATAGAATTATACGACCCGAAACATAAACATCTTTTGCCAACACTGGGACGAATTTCGTATGGGGCTTGTGACATGAGATGTTCAATCTCTATATAGGATGCCCCATGTGAAGGATAGCTTTCTGGCAAACATGTTAGAAGGGTGTCTGGAGACCAAACTATGGATGGAAGAGAGCAGGGACATTCTCTTCCACACAGAGTTGCCAATTGGTCGTGGGGCTGGTTGTAAAGAGAAAATGATAAAATTCGCCAAGGCCGAGGACTCGCAACCAAACGGCTTCAAAGAGGCCAACTTACACCCGAAGACGGGTTTACAGTTTCCTGCAAAACAACCTAGAGGTGAGACATTATGTCTAGAAATCTAGGAACAGGTTCTGGTCAGAATTTCCTATGTCTCCCTAGTGTGAGACAATAGGTTGGCGCATTTGCACGTAAAAAAAAAAATGAAAACACTGAAGGGAATCTGGAAAGAACTTTTCGAGTTATCCTGTGGGCATCATTCAATAATACTAAGGGGCTTTAATTTCCACAAATTAGTATTAATGGTTCCAAACCACAACTTTAAAAAAAAGCTTTATCAAGAGAGTTATTCATCATTTTTTCTTGATAAATAACACCAGACAAAAACATGCACTATTCCAAACCGAATAATAGTTTAACTTCAAACAAATTTCTGTAATGTGTTACTTTTGGCGGCAAATTGTTTACATGAGGGTTGCAAAAACCGTGCGTGTGTCCACTTCAATATATGCATTATAGATACTGCATGTCAAGGTTTTAACACAACTTTGAAAAGTAATTACCCTAATGACCCTTAAACTCCAAAAAAAGAACTCTGGGCGTATCTTGTTGCCCTTTGGGGACAGATGAGAGGGTTAGTGAAAGAAGTAAATACAGTCAAATTTAAAGCCTATATTTTACAGGTTTGTACATTATGTTCGTCGCAAGGATAAATACTGTGTATTCACATTTTTAGGTTTTTGCGAAATTCCGCCTACTTTACTTACTTTCATAGAGTTTCTTGCCATCCACAAAGTTGAAAAATGTGAGGATGCCTAATTAATTTGTTTTCAATTACAGATTTTGTATTTCCCAAAATCCATTCATTGTCCGTATTTCAACATACTGGCGTATTCTTAAACAAATCTTCCATTCCATTTCACGTGTTATTATGCAATCCGTGCGCTGTATTTTGCCGATCCCAAAAATAAACGATTTCACATACAGACCTAATTTGAAGATTTCCATCGTTATTTCATAAACAGCTTTTCACATAGTTGATCTAGTTACATAATTTGAAAAACAACGGTGTAATATGCGTCGTATTTGCAAGTATACATTATTTGTTGGATTTCACATTACAGACTTAGAACTTGTAAGCCTAATTAAGATAATATAAATGCGTATTAAGTTGGCTTTATGGTTTAATATGGACCTTGAAATGTTTTTTCGAAAAACAGTATAGTGTAGAATTTCTTTTTGCTCGTTCTTTTACCGTATAGACATGAAATTTGTCGCGGCATATTTTGAATTGCGATTTTCTCGGAAAACTTTTTGTAAAAAGTACGACAGATGTGATGTGGGCGACGATTTTTTAAGTTAGGTTAAAAGAATTTGTTTGAGGAAAATGAGATACAATGAATGATAGAATGGCCAGAGCAAACTCTGTGATTTGTTGTAGTGTTTTAAGTGTCTATTTTTTGGCGTTCCACATAGACGCAAAAATTTTACTCTATATAGACCAAAGTGCATCTAACACTGAGAAAGTGAATCTATGACGCCCAAAAAGCACACTAATGTGAACCCAATCAGTAGGATTGAACATGTAGGATCATTCAAAAACACCAAAACAAACTATCCAAAACTGGAAAGATAACCACCAGCAAAATATTATACTATTGCCCAATAAATTGAGAAATGGAATTGCCCAAACCAGTGGATCATAATTTTTTAAGAAAATGTAAGGTTGATTATTCTGAAAGCTGGAATCTAACTTCTGACCTGGTTTTAAACCAGGGTTAGTCCTACATGAGTGGATCCTTTTCCTTTCAAAATACTATTAAAGTTAAATGTAACAGGTGAGAAAATTCCTCATGGCTGGGCCGTTCCAGCCCATCCTTGAGGAATTTTCTCATCTGTTACATTTTTAGTGTATGTTGGAAGGAAAAAAGTTAGAGTCCCTTTCAGAATACCAGCCTAAGACATTTTCTGCAAACTTACCATATTTCCCTTGCAGACAGAGCACTCTGTAAAGCCTTCCCTTTGGCACTCTCTAATTCTCATGTAATATTTGTTGTAAACAGTACTTGATGTTGGGGTATGGGTTCTCATAATCTACTGCCTGGTAAAAAGATCACACGAAAAGAACAGAAAAATAACTAGCATGTTACCATTATTTGTACTTTTAATAACTGCGCAGACTCGGGAGTAGGCACAGTTAAAAAATCATTGGTACAATTCCTACTTTTGCCTGTATTTTTTACCAAATCTAACACTTCCAAATGTTTGAAGCTAGAGGGCACATGTGGTCCAGTGGATACAACGACCGTCTTATGACCCAAAAGTCCTGGGTTCGAGTCCCGCTGAAGCCAATGTGTTGTGCACTTGGGCAAGGCACTTTACCTCACTTGCCTCTCTCCACCCAGGTGCTAAATGGGGAGCTGTTAGGAATATTGTCCATTGAGTGCTGCCTAAAGGTATGAGTATGCCTTGGGCATTTGTAAGGCAGCTGACATATTCTAGTGGCAGCGGAATAAATGTAAAGCGCTTTGATACATTGTGAAAAGCGCTTTATAAATGTCGACATTTATTTATTATTTTATTTTATTTATTTGAAATAAGTGCAAAAGATGAGTGTATCAATTATCTATTCAAACTATTTTTCTGACAAGTCTCTTAAATTTTACCTGTGACTAAAACAGTGTTGATTGAAGTTTCTAAATTGGCTTTCCTTCTTTTTTTTTAACCCTAACAGGACACAGGAATCATGGTTATTTGAGTGCTGATAAATGCCTCCTGGGAATTTAGTGAAAAAATAGGCCAGTGCTGATACATGCCTCTTGGACATTTACCCCTTTGGAACCTGAATGCTGATAAGTGCTTGCTGGGTATTTCCCCTCAGAAGTCTAAACAATTTTAAAAACATATAAATTCAATCCAATCTAAAGTTCTAAACTCAAACCCTGCAACAAAAAAAATGGCCTGAGTGCCACTCTGTATTCACAAAATGTATAACTGAATGCCTGTGAGTGCCTGCTGGGCATGTACCCTTCAGGAATATGAATGCCTATGTATGCCTGCTGCACATTTACCCCTCATAAACCAAAATGCTGCTACCTGCTTGTGGGACACTAACAATTTTTCTAAGGAAATAGTTATAGAGAATAAATGCCCAGGCAGAATTTAAATGCACGAGTGCCTGTGAGCACCTGCTGGACAGCTAAAATTTTCATATTAGTGGCTGCTGGGGTTTTAGGCCCCAGAAGTAGGAATGGAGTTAGGGTTAATCAAAGAGAAAAATTCCATTCAAAATCTGCACCACCCCTGTGGAAGATTTAGGTAAAGTCTATCGACTAGCCTATTTGGCCTCTGTGGAAGACTTCAGTTAAGTCTTCTGCAGAACAATTAGGTCTTCAACAGAGGAATTTATGTCTTCCACAGGGAGAATATGAATTCAAAATGGAATATCCAATAATATATAAATAATTCTTACATATTTGAGGTATTTCTTGATGACATCTTCAATAGGCACTTTACCCTCTTTACGGAAGATGGAAGGATTCCACTGAGCTTCCCTGGCTATCATCACTGAGGAGGTATCAGTCTTCTTACGAAAGGCCTCGATGTCTTCATACTGGTTAATGATGTCTTTAGAACCACCACTGAAATGCAATTATTGAAAGTGAAAGTACTTTGATTTAGGGAATCAAACATCTTACAGAGTGGTTCATCACAAATCAACAACGATGCATCCGTGTGTCTACACATTTTTATCTCACGAGGGCGGCCAAGCGAGATAAAATATGTGGACGCATCGGATGCAGAGTTGTTTGACAAGGACTAAAGGTCCGTTCATACTTCCACTGCACTGCATTGTTGTGCAGTAAATTTACTGCAATGCTCCGTCACTTCCACTGCGCTCCTAATTGATTTACTGCAGGTCAACCCACGGGTTGCAGTACGATGCAGTAAACTTGTGAAGGATTGCAGGAAAATTGGCATACTGCACCACTGGCTGCATCCCACTGCATCTTGCTGCATCGCCAGTTAAAATAATTTTAATTTTGTTACAGTACTGCATTGCATTGCAATACTGCAAGTCATTGCAGTAACGATTTTGGTAGGCTGAGTTGCCGGGCTGCATTGCAGCACTGCACTGCAGTGAAGTATGAAGGGACTTTAACACTTGACCAGTTCAGATTCAGAAACTCACTTTGCTATAACAGGTAAAGACATATGTTCTGCAATTGTTTTAATGGCATCACAATGCACAGGGTGTCTGGGTCTCTCTTCTTTTATCCTCCCGTGTACTGCTAGGGCTGCCACCCCCGTGCTCTCTATTACTTTCACTAACTCTAATGTGTCCTCCATCTGTAATGAATACAATAAATGTCATAGGTCATAGGTCAACCACTTTTATAACATATAACAAAGTAGACCAATACATTTACATCACAGTAAAGATATCACTGGAAAGTGGTCAAGACAAGAAATGGAAAACTTTATTTAGAAATTTATCCATATTGAAATAAATTTGCATTCCTTGCAGGAACCAGAAAACTGACATTTTGCACTCAACTTCTGCGAAGGTGTTTGTAAGCACACACAGCTTATGTTAACATATGATACTTTCTGTTGTGTTTGGAACAATTTTAGATGTTGTTATATAGCCTCCATTTTTCTGATTAAACTTTTAAAAATATTATTTTCTCAATTTTATTTGAGAAAAGATTTCTCACGGGAAAAGTACTTTCTTTACGATAAAAGAGAGAAAGGGGAATACCCCTAGTTTGTTTTTGCTAAGTGCACCTGTTTAGATTGCACAATAGGGGAAGTGGGGAATTCCCCAAGAATGCTAAACTTAGAAACTGAGTCAACTTGTTTATGCTTTGAGATCAAAACATTGTAAGATCAGGGAATTTCTCCATAAAGTTATAGATGGAAAGTGATGTAATTTAGATGTATTTTTTGTGAAATCTGATTTGATGGTGCTAAGTTATGTTTATGCATGAGGATGATGTAATGATTATTGTTAGAAAGGGGAATCTAGCTGTAAGTAGTTAAAAATACCTGTCACTGGAAGGACTGAGGTCAGCAGTTGTAATCAGCTATACAGTATGGTTATAGCTAGTTTTATCTACAATAATGGTAGATTTATGCTCCACACAGTGCCAGGATTTATTATATTTTCAATTCCATGTGAGCAGAGTGCTGTCCTTTGAAGCCGAAAGTGCTGGGAATCAAAATAGGATTCCAAATTGTGGACAGATAGAAATCGTGGTGATTATCTTGGACTGATATA
>JAMKCH010062002.1:0-21543 GCA_023653785.1 Ophioderma brevispina
CTCTGGGTATTTAGATGACCATGGTCAAAATAAAAACTCACTACGTCATGTACGTAGAGAGCCATCATGGTTTAGAAAGCTATAGACATGGTCAACAAAGTGGACGCGGTCACTGATATTACATTTCTTTTGGAAAAATGTCATTCAGAACTCAGCAGACAATACGATTACTATTCAATCCCAAACGGGGCAATATCTAGAAAACTATTATATTAGCTGTGGAAATTTCTTGAAGAGTAGCATTGTTTTAAGTAGTTTATGTGCACATTATATCACAAGACCGTAAGTTGAAGTTGTTGAATTGTCCATGCCTGTAAAGATTGACATACTAAGGTGATTGTCTGTACAATCATGACAAGTTTCTCAACAATCTGCTATGGTGGCTCCCCTTGCATATACCTTGGTCTCTTTCCTCTGTAAAAGCGGTAGCCATTGATTCTCTTACTAATAGAGTTGGAGGAAAATCAAAATTTCAGAATCACTTGAAAATTACCCATTGCTTGTTTGATTATTCATCGTGGTATGGTGACATTCATAAACAGATGAGTAGAATTGTCTGAACAAGGACGCTAGATATCATATTACGCAAAACGATTTAAAGAAAATGAATGTTGTTGACATCATAATAAAGCTAACACCCCTCAGTTAAACCATGTTCATGATATTTTCAATGAGGTGGCCCAGCAACATATTTAAGGAAATAAACGCCATCCATGAATTCTGTTTTCTGATTATGGATAATTTCCACCGAACTAAAGATTTAGAAATAATTGAGTGGATGAGAACACTCAGGCCTGAGAACATGGTTCTTTGGTTTTGGTTATTCGTCTACGCTTTTAACGTAGTTAGTTTCTATAAGCTTATACCATCCCCTACTCTCCAAGAAATGTCAACTGTTGGGCAAGGGGTTGATGCCCCCAACGGACCATGCTGACTCGACCAAAGCAAAACGATTTTTAGTAAAGGTAAATACACGGATAATTACAGGAGATGGCCGTAATGGCGCCACCGTCGGACCGACAATAAAGGAGGAGTGCAGAAATCTGCACAATTTCACATCCAACCATCGGCTTAAGTATTTTGGTGTGGAAGGCCAGTGATAAAGTAATTACTTTCCAGCCAAAAGTCAAAATACATCACTTTGAAATTCTTTGTCTTTGCTTTTTGTAATACAGTATGTACCACAGTTTAAATTTCTAACCAACGTTGTTGTGTTATAACGCACTCGCGATGCGTCATTTAAAAAACACATTGTGCCAAGAAGGTCATTTTGGCTGCAACATTTTTCTTTAAGAAAAGGCTTTTGTTTATTTATGATGTTTTCTACAGGTATGCTTTAGAACTATATAGATTGCTTTGATTTTTTGGGTTACTCAAGCGAAAAAACAAACAAAAACAAAACACATATAACAAAACAAAAACAGCTCATTCATTTCCACTGGTCATGTTAACATCATGCAGAGAGACACCTTCCACTAGTGTCTTTGAGCAGCTCCTGAAAACATACTCATTTCCTGATATTTAAAATGTTGTTAATTTTGGATTTGTTAGTTAATCCATATTTTGCTGCATTTCATCCTGTATATTAATTTCGTGTTTTAAGTGTTTGTTGTAAGGCGCTGTGTTCTCTGTAGAGTGCCATGCTTATGCATTTTAGTTGTGGTGTTGAAACAAAAAGAGAAAGGCGAGTTGAATATTTTTAGCTCCATGGTTTGCTAAAGTCTATGCGTATCCATTTATCACCGATATTTGGGAAAAGAAATTCAGGTGATATTTTAATCATTTTCAAGAAAATGTGCAAGTTTTATTTGGGCGAACAAACGGTTATATGATTTTAATAATTTATTGTGAATGAACACTTGGGTTTCCCTCCTCCCCTGATGGGAACTACGAAAAAACAGCATAGAAGCACATGCCCATGCATGGTCTAATGTTCATCAAAATAATGTTCATAATGAGAATTTGCAATAAGTTCGCATATTATCATATAACTCCACATACTAAGGTATTTTACCCCGGGGTCTTTTGCACTCCCGTTGGTGAATAAGTCCAAGTGGACCCGTACCCCTGCTCTGAAAACCACTTTGCCGTTGGAATTTTTTACCCAAACTCTGATCATTGATGGGGTACATCAACACGACCACGTAACAGGAAAAATATAAAAATCGGATACATATTGTGGTCCAAAAACCGATTTTTATGACTTGCAGCAATTTCTCCTCGCATCTTGGAAGCTACGCGTATTTTGAGCATCGTTATCACCCAAAGGGACCCCATTTTTAAATATTCAACGAAAGCCCCATATTGTGAAAACTTTGAAAAGTTGAAAAATATTACCCAAAGACTCTATTTTTTAGAACTTTAGCACTAGATATCACCAAAGACCCATTTTTTTTGAAATTTAGCAAAATTGTCACTTGGAAAGCCCCTCTTTTGGGGCAAATTTGGCTGTCTCTCACCCAAAGACCCTATTTTTTCAGTCCTCTGTATCGAATGCCCCTGGGTTTGGAAGCGCGAGCTTTACACCCATCTTATTCATATGTGGGGGGACAAAGGTGCTTCCCCCTTTCCGAAAAGACTTGTTCAATGACGATTGGCTCAAATAGTAGGACATAGTATGATAGTAGGACCTTTTGCTTGTCACACGGACAGACAAAATTGAGGTTCTTCCATCTGGTTTTGCCTTATATACCCTTTTGGGTGTGAGTTAAGTGTTCATTGTTGTTGCCTATTTGCCTTGCACTGCATCTTCACGCTCTGGCGTTACAGTGGCCTCATCCAAACATTGTAAACAGCGCGATTACTTACATTTTTATTGTATTGAAGAACCAGACGATTGGGTCAGGCGCGGATCCTAGGGAGGGGGAAGGAGGGGGCGCCCCCCACGGTAATCTGCAAATTTCTTGCAAAATCAGCCCATTTTGAAGCTATTGGACCAGTTACAGCCTTCGTCCCCCGGTAATTTGGATCATTTTTCAAATCCGGATCCGCCACTTGATGGTGGCCAAACCTCACTTCGATGATAGCCAAACTCATCACCCAAACGAATCCAAATAAATTACAGCAATACAAACACATGAATAAAAATTGCCAACCACAAACGGATACGAAAATAAACCAAACGAAACAATAACGCACGAAAAAATATAAGTTCTGATTTTAAAGAGTTGTCGAAAACAGGTCAGACCAAGAGACCATTGAGTTGTCATACCTTATCATGTGCCGCAACGTCTGAACCAGACACAAAAAGTCAACAGTGCCATCTGTTGACATTTTACAAACCTATTGTTAGGGTTACAACCACTAATACCCTTTTGGCGGCCACTTCCGGCAAAATGATCACAGCAAGAGTCCGTACTTCACGAGACAAAAATTCTGGGTTATGATACTATGTTGAGACATTTGCAAAATGGGTGTCTACAATTTTTTGGAATGTGTAAAGATATTACCTGAAAGAAAAGGGCTTGATTTACGCTTGTTTTGCTTTTTATGCTGATTAACACACACGTGCATTTCCCGGGTTCGGGCGAAAATTTGAGTAGCGAAATTATACCCTCCAAGGAATCGCTAAATATTTCAAAATTTACGGAAATTTTTTTTTTTTTTTTAATTTGGATATTTATAAAAGAAAAGTCTTGCGAACCAAACTGTGCAACCTCATTTCTGGAACGCAAGGTAAATCGAGATACAGCCCAAGATAGAACCCGAATTTGTATACAAAGTCTATGGGAGCGCAATAGTGGTGTGCACCTTAAAGCGCGCAAGCATGGGGCTAGTTTCGTTATACAGCCGTGGGGTGGTACAGCAATATCAACGCTTTATTGATTTTTATCTATTTTCTATATTCTAAAACACTCTATGTTTAATCCGAACAAAAAGTATTGGGGTTACTCTTCGTATTTGCTCTTGATGGGCAAACAACTCAACTATAACTCAAAATACGTGCTCAAACACGCCGCAGCATACGGGTTGTCAAGGTAGCAAAGGATATCTCCAAAAGCGCGAGTAGGCATACAATACATGCTTTTAAATCGAATTTTATTTCTATTAACCTCGCAACCGTGTATTTAATATATAAGAGGGTCCTACGGATATTTATGATAATAACACTTTCTCAGTTTCCTTAAAAATCCCCGATTTTTACTTACACTTTAAGTGAGTCGGGGGGGGGGGGGGGGGGGGGGGGGGCCGGTTGGGGGGGGAATCGCAGGTGTTAACGCGCTCAAGTTTTCTAATGCAGATATAGTCGGAAAAAGCCCCGACTTTCTGTTAAAGGGCATAAATCTCCACAATGGGATGTACTAGATGAATCATTTGGCCCACGTTATTAAATCGTTTTATACTTTTTAATTGGTATGTGATCTTGTCATTGAAGCAGAGGGTCAGAGAATTTTTAGCACGTTAAAGGGTCGGCGCAGTCTGAAAAGTGGGGAAATCGAGTAAAATTTAAAAACGGTCTTTTGGATTGTTGTCTGTGTGCATCTTGCATAAACATGGCGAAAATCACATTTCAATTATCTGTATAAACCTATTAAAATATCATACGTTTTTAAATTCAAATAAAATGTTTTTACACACCATCGCAAAGGTAAATTACAACACATGATGATTCTATAAAGGTCACTTAAAGGTGCCGTCGGAACTTGATAGGCTTTCAGTCGGGTTGGAAAATATGGAAAAACAACGCGCTAAACTCAAAAAATTGGTCAAAAGTGAGTGGTTGCGTATTGGTCGGCAATCTTTGAGAAGCCATAATCTCGAAACTAAAAAATGCTAATGAAGTGAAAGTTCGACGACTTCATTAACTTTTTATTAGTCAGCTTTTGACAAATAATTAATGAGGGGTCTAAAAAAATTCTCGCTTAAGGGTACACACCCCTAATTACCCTTTTGGCGGCCACTTCCGGCCAAAATTATCACAGGCAATATCCGTATTCACGAGAAAAATTCGGTATTTATACTATTTGAGCAAATTTTGCATAATTGTGGTGTTACCAATTTTTGGATGTGTTACATGAATTCATGAAAGAAAAGTGTTGATTTAAGCTTATTTGCTTTTTACTGGCGGATAAACACACCACGTGCAATTCCCGGTTTCGGGCGAAAATTTGAGTAGCGAAATTAATACCCTCCTCAGAATCGCTAAATATTTCAAAAGTTATAAGGAATGTTGTGATCAGCAATTTTGGATATGTGATAAAAGAAAGTCTTGCGAACAAACTGTGCAACTCTCATTTCTGGGAACGCAAGGTACCTTCGAGATAAGCCTAAGATAGAACATGAATTTGCTATACAAAGTCTATGGCGGCGTATAGTGGTGTGCACCCTCTTTCGGAGTGTTTGCCAGGAGTGGAACATGTGGCAATTTCTTTAAACACACACAATTTAGACCAGCTCTATAAATTTGTTAATCATTCATGCAGACGGAGTAAGTATCTTCTACATTATTGCATCTTTATAATGTAATGTATAGAAGAAGGAAATTAGGCGAAATTAGTATTGCTCCCAACAACGGTAACGCCTGACGAATGCGGAACGTTAACGGAAAACCGCATGTTAAAGGGGCGAATTTACTGAAGTTAAAGCAAATAATGGCACAATTGTTGAAGAGCGTTCCCATTTTCAAAATGAGATTTTTGCACAGTTGTGATTGCTAATTTGTTAGTAAACTATACCTGCGAGTCACGACAATGCTCAAAAACGCACTTTGGTAAACATGTAAAGCGAAAACCCCCTGTCCCTTGATCGGAAAATAGAATTTTTGTAAATCTTTCAATAGATGATTTTAAATTCACATTAAGTGAAAGAGTATGTTTCAACTGAAAAGAAATATGAGAATTAAGGATAATATGTCATGCATTCCCCAAAAAAGCTTTTTAGTGGCTACCAAAATGGTGATTTCCACACAGTGAGGAGATGAGGCCCAATGCCTCACACAGTGCTTTGGTTGCCGGTCAAATTCAGCAAGACAATGAAGAAGGTTCCAATCATAGAGCTGGAATAGTAAACCCCGATGAGAATCAGCGGTAGTATGGAATAGCCCAGAGCCGGAACCGTTTCTCTCACACCCAGCGCGCCGTGGTGTTGCTGCGTAAGACACGCGGTGTCGTCATGTTGCAGGCGCAGCAACACGCATATAAAATTGTGCGTCACGCGATATGGTACCAGTGTTGCATTTCCCCAGTGTTCCATTGTGCTGATCGCCGATTTTTCTGCCACTATTATGCGAAAACCAATCGATTGAAGAAACTAGCTTCTAAAAAAAGATTCCTGCATCCCTAATGCACAAAAAGTCTCTAGATGACCCCTGTTAATTTTTGCTTAGGAAAAGAGATATTTGAGTCCGTGAGATAGCCTGTGATCAGGTGTTGTTGTTGTTTTCACTTCACTAAGTGTGACGAAAGTAAAATACCTCGCGTGTCTCTAAATATGCATAAGGACTTCCAAATACGACGATACGTTAAACCAAATATGTGGTGCCAAAACTATGTTAAGGAAGTGAGTAGCTCATTATTAATACTTTTGGGCACCTAGATTTTGGTTACGCCGTTTCGGAGAATCTCGGGTCTGGGTTATATTTACGTCATGGTTCCAATACCATGTTTGGCCACCATGGAGCTAAATAGGTTTTATTTAATAACTCTATGGTGCCGCTTAATCCTCCTGGACAGTCAGACAGTGCTGGGCAATAATGAGGTTGCAAGTTTGAATTGCCCAGATGCACATAATTTTTGAAGGGCTAGATTTTTGGTAATAAGATAGGGAATACAGATCTGTTTGTAACATGGGAAAAATAAATTGCACTAATAGTGACAAAGCAGCAGCAGGGTGGTGGGGGAATATAAGTGTGCCACTGTTAAAAAAGTGTTCCAATAAATAAAATCAAGAGGGGTGGCAGCGTAGATGAGGATTTCCCAAATGTATCCTTGCATCCCCAGTTACCTTAAGTATATTGCACAATTAATTCATTACTATTTCATAATTATAGCTATCCAAAAGGATAAAAGGCAAGAACTGAATGAAAGGTTCCTCTATCATAATATACACCACAATAAAAAAGAAAATTTATTTTATTTATTCATTCAATCGCCCTGGCTGCCAGGAAAAAAAATAACATCAGATACATGCATTATGCACATAGTCTATTTTTAGTTATGACGTGCAAGTTAAGTCCGCGATGTGATTGCTTAATAGAGACACACCCTACAGCAATGGCAGCTGGCGGCACATTTGCGGTTTGTGTAAAACTGATTTTTGAATTGGATAATCGGTACACGCCCCATGATATTACGCTCCGATTGGATAAGAGGGACACACCACGGTCACAGCGGGCATTTCTCGGACCTAAGCATGGCTGCAGCGCTAACACTTGCGGTAACGGTGACAGTGTGATGCATTGACATTTAAGCAAGTGCAGTTGCTAAGTACGCCGTGATTTCCAGTGCACGTTTGGAAAAACAACAACCCTCAAAGTTTTAAACATGTGTATATTTAGCCTACAATGTAAAAGATTACGTTCGGATTGATGGCGAATATTAAAATGACTATAAAAATACGAATGTGAATATGACGTTTGTACGTAAAATCTGCTTAACTCGGTTATTACATTGTGTCGGTTCAACTCGGCGGTCAAAGCACGTCAATCAAAAGGAAAAAAACAGACTACTAGCAGCGTACTCGGACAGATTTCAATGGTTGTTAAAATCAGTTCAACATTATTAAGTATTATCGTAATTGATTACCTAACCAGCTTCTTGTGTTTAGCAAGTGGTAGTTCATATCTGCCCAAGAAATGAACACTCAGTCTGAAACAAGGTCTCCCCCACGCACCCCGGCTGTTTCACAACCTATATGATCTATCTCCGCTTGCCGAACAACAGCGGCTTAAATAGAGCTGCTTTGTTATTTACCCAATGCATTATTATTTTTACAAGGATCGGACACGAAAAAGATGTCACTGCCGAACTTGAAAAAGTCGTGGGTCGGCGCGAATTTTTCTGCGCGCAAGAAACCCCCTTAGTTTACTCAAACGCTAATTTTCTGGGCCAAATAAAAACAAATTCGCATATCGAGCAGAAACGCAACCTAGCCCGAAACCATGACTCGCCATATCATCAAATCATATCATGACATGCCGATCACCATCATCAAAACCAGAAATGCAGAACTAACAGGAAGTGAATTTAATCTGTTTGGAAGTACTCTGAAAATTAGACTGTAAAAACTGAAAAAAACTGAGACTAAAAAAAAATTTAAGGAAAATAATTTTGAAATAATATTATAACACCCCTTTTGCTAATTGACCCCTTCTATTTAAACTCCAGGCCCCAAGATAACGGCGCAAAAATCTAAGACCGGTATTTTCTTAATTCCACTTTTAGCGTAATGTTACAATTAGGCAACACCCCATGGATTTCCCCCGCTTCCATTTCCCGCAATGTGCCGACTGCCGACGGAAAAGTGCAATTGGAGCTGCCAAAAAAGTTGGGGGGGGGAACACCAGATTTCACCTGTTCCACCATCGAAATGCACATAATTCGGCATATAACGGTAAAATAAATTCTAAACCTGTCACCGGTGGGTGTCAGATTTTGTCGAAGGACCGGGAAAGTTTATGAAAAAAAGGGGTATAGAAGGATACATGGTATAAGATACGGGATAAAATGGTAATGGCCGGCACAACATCCGAGTAGCCTAGTGACGTCTATGAGCGAAATAGCGCCGCCACAGATAATAAATTCCAATGTTGCTAACCTGACAAATTTAGCCGTTGGGGGGGTATCTCCTAGAGTAGCCAGCTATAAAAAAATCATCAAGATTGATATTATGAAAGCAGACAAGGTTCCTCTAAAGAAAATCATAAACACTGGTAGAATGTTCTTGAATGAAGTAAAATATTAATGCATTCCCGAAAAAATGTCATTGTAATGAGAAAAGAGTTGAGAATGTTCACACCATACCTTACACGTTTAAATCGTGGGGGAAAAGAACGAGGAATTGTGGGATCAGTGTATGAATTTATTGTGACGTGGCATAAGTTATGCCCACGTGGAGCATGCTCCAAGTCGGCATGATATAAAGTAACTAAACACAAAGTAATCAGCTCCTTTTCACATCAGTAAGTCAGTATATGTACGGTAATGATGAAATAGTGAAAAATCATAATTCATTTATAACAAACCAATATAATATCTACCTACTATAGCTGATTTTCAAGTAAGAATCGTGAATTCTTTCCAAAAACAATGCAGCACGGATCGTCGAGTCGCATGTTCGCCGCTAATGTGGGTGGCATGGGCGGTCCCTGATACCACTATAATTATTGCCTGCTGAGCAAGATCTGACGCGCCCGACCACGAAGGGTCGGCCACTACTTGCACAGCCGCTCCAGGTGTGATGCTCTCTAACGTAACAAAATACTCAGTTTAAATGCTTAATGTTTTAAAAACAAAAAAGATGTGTTTTAAATAGTACACCATCATCTGGAGTCTTAAGTATTTAACGGCGCTGGCTATCAGATGATATTTGGCGATTGTGACGGCCAAATTAAAAACTCAAGGAAATTACGAAGAGGCCGGGCCGGGGCGGCGAGCGGTTGATCTTTCTGATGATGTAGTATCAGTAAATTTCGCATCAGATTGTAAACTATGACATGACACTCCGATTTGCTTCTATGAAGCTGACGGGCCATTAAAACATTGTGACAGCCATTTTTATTAGTTGGGGCAAATTCCTACCGGTAAACAGTGGACACATACAAAATATCAAAATTTCATCATCAATTGCAGATGATTTAAATTTTAAACTTCAACAAGGTTAATCTATTCTAGTACAAAAAAAAATTTCAGTGATGTTTCGATATTTACAACAGTTTTCGTTCTTTAATTATTAACAATAATAGGTCGGTAAACAGGTGACGCCAAAAGCCCTATGAAGTTATACTATGTACACAACCATCAAAACCATGTGATTGTCCCAAAAGCTACAATCTTTTTGTGTCGTCTGCATGAATATTGGGTATTGTTTTAGGTTGCCGTGATATCTTTCAAATAAAAATGGTGCGGATTTATAAAAATATGAGTCATAAGTGCATTTCATGTCTGGAACAGTGTGACGGTAACAGTGTGACCAAAGGTTTACCATAAGATATGCAAATTTAAAATTCAATTCATAGCCATATACTATTACACTGTACTGTGTAGTCCACTGGTAGTTGGTGTCTAAAACACTTTGATTTCCCTCTCGTTCCTCCCCCCCCCCTCCCCGGGAAAAACCCCTTTTCATGTAATGTTATATCATAACATGGGGTCTCAAGTAATTAAAATTAATAAAACACTATTTTTTAAAAATTTGCATTCCCGTTTGATGTGTGAGAAATCAGAATTGGGTATGTTATGTATTGAATAGTAAGCCGTTTTTGAGGTCTAGTGTTATCCAATTCCAAATTGCAAATCTCTTTTTTAGTAATCACATGAAGAACAAAAATTATGATATCAAAATCTTCATTCGGTAACAGTGTGGACATTGAAATTGTAAGTAACATGTTAATTTAAACTTGCACCAAGTCATTTCAGACTGTTTTGGCAAATATTGGCAAACATAAAAAATACCAACAAAAACATTCCACTTTCTATTGAAGTTTAAAGTTTTGCTATTTTCATACCTGGCAGAACATTATTAATGGGTGACTGACAGTACCAGAAATGTCTAAGGAAGAATATATCCTAAACTTGTAGGGTTCAATTAAAAAACCTTGGATTACATGAAATGCATTAATACTTAAGTGCATAAACTCCTGGAAATATGGGATCCTTAATAAGTCAAAAGATTGTAGATGATTTTTAGTCGTGGAAAATGTTCTCTACACGTGAACCAAGTTTCTCTAGGTATTGGAACAGCTCGTACACATCATTGCCTAGATAAGAGTGAGTTTTGGCATCGTGGCAGGTACAAAGTCATGCTAATTCTACATGCACTTGTTTTTTAAGACACAATAGTATAAAAACTTGTAAAAAAACCAAAAAACAAAACAAAGTTCAAATCTAGTTTAGTCTCCTCTGTAAGTTACATAACCGGTAAAAGATGGTGTTACATAACTTAACATCAGGTACCCAAGTTGGTTTTTAGTTAATTACCATTTAGATGAGTTCTGAGAAGTACTTAGGTTGGTGTCTCTGTTGCTACCTGAATGCCCACTTGGCAACAGAGAAGTGTGTGTTGCACACCTTGCTTGCGCAGTAGAATGAAGATGCTCACTTTGATGATATGGCGTTTGTTCATTATCATTAGGAGGAGATTAAGGCAAATGATGGTCACTGAACAGTAATACCTTATTTGCATAAAAGGCTTATCAATGCATTTAAGGTAACACTAGCCATCAACTTCTGGGCACAGTGCCACTTTAATGTTTATAAGGCCCGTTAAAACTCAACATTGGATGGGATTTTCAGACTAGAAGCCTGGGATTTAATGGGATGTCACACTGTTACGTCACCACTGTACCCAAATGTAACAGCTGTGACAAATTTAATTTTGGTATTAAACACAAAATAATAAAAATAAATTCAAACAAACACTTGCAGTTGGTAGACATATGAACACGTGTTTTAAGAAAAGTAATAAAGTCCATGCATTTAGTAATTTTAAAACAAAAGAATATCCTAAAATATGCCATTTGTTTGGTAACAGTGTGACATTTTTCAAGTTGTCCGAAATTGATGCCGTGTATGCGGAACAAAAGTGTAAACCTAAAACAAACTGTTTGTGTGGCTTGGAAATGGGTCCAAAGGACTTATTGTGATAATTTATAACATCAATTACAGATCAATTTTGATTGATTTCATGGTTTTACATTGTGCCTTATTTGCATTTTACCCAAAACATCATGGTATTTAATAGATTTAGGTTTTACATGGTTACGGGTGTCCAAAATTGAAAGTAAGTTCAATCAGGAAACTTTAGACTTTCAGCTTTAATTTGATACCTAAAGTGTTATCAAATACTCAATTTCAAATTTGGATTTTTATCGTCTCTGTGCGGAATGGCCAAGATTATTCCTTAGTAGAATAGTCAAAATATTGGGACTAAAATATGTGTGAAATATGTGAAAAAATGATAGATCTTGCTATCTTATGAGATAGTTGGTATGCATATCTCCTCTCTCCTTCCTATGCCTATAGCTTAAGATAATTTGATAACATTTATTATTAACGGGAGTCCTCTCTCTCTCTATGACCATCTCTCCCCCCCCTCTTATATCCTCAACTTTTCCACCAGAAGTTACGCTCATCCGTCACCAAACATCCGTACAATTACATTTCACCCAGCTGTCACTCGTTCGAGTTCTTCCTGCCTTGTTATTTCCTTCTCTGCTTTTGCCCAGTTTGTTTAGTTTACTAATATTCCCTTTTCTTTTTTTCCCTACATCTGGCCTTCATCATCCTCATCTCTTCCCCTCAGCTTTTATTTGTTCTTACCCCCCCTCTTCTCTCGCTCCCATTTATCTTATTCAGTGACCATCTCTACGCGGGATTCACTCTAAAGCCTGCTATTTCCCTTCAACATTTCCCCCTCACAAATTACGTTTTCTTCACCTCCGACCACCTCTTAAATCTATATATATATATAAATTAATTAATATATAAATAGATATATATTTGTTAACCTGTTCACTGGCCAGCCTGTCAATGGCCATTCAATATTCGTTGCCGGATAGGACTAACTGGATACGTAGGATAAGAAAACGGCTGTTTTTTCCTTAGGGTTTCAACACGGGTTATGTTTTAATAACTAACACTAAATGATACAAATTTATAATATCAGCAGAATATTTAAAATCATTCTATGTCTTAGAGTATGTCAGCACGTTTTTCCCCGTTGGTAGGCCTATGTGGCCCAAGTTTTAAATTTCAACAAAAATTTGTTCTAAAAAAATGTTTTAAAAATTTAGAGGTCAAGGAAGAGAAGGTGGAAATGCAGAATACTATTGCGAGGGAAGTATGAGTGTATGTGTTTGTATGTGAGTGTTTGTATGTTGGTGGTTGTGTAGGTGTAGGTGTATGTGGTGGTTTATGTATGTGTGTGTGGCTATGTGTATGTATGTGTGGGTTGTGTGTTTAGATGTGGGGATGTTTTTATAAGAATGCGTGCATGAGTGTATATCAGATAAGTAAGGTGATATATTGTTTATAATCACTAATTTTAAGTTAAATTCTTGTATATGTCTTTGTAATGTACAGATCTCTGATGAAGGTCAATTGACCGAAAGCTTGTATAAAAACAATGGTTTCAAAAGGAACTACGTTCTACTGTTTGACCTTTCTCACGAATATAATCTAGTATGATGACAGAACCAATTAGCTACGGTCGAAGCACCTCTACGCATATATAAAATTTATTCTATATATATATTATATATATATATATATTTTTGTTGTTTTTTTTGCGCAATATAGTCGTTAGGGGAATCATGTATAATTCATTAGTTTATAATGAGCTCTTTTAGTTATTTAAATTAATTAATATTCATATCCTTTGTTATTCTAGAGGATTATCCTTCATTTGCATAATGAATATTCATATCTTTGACGGAATAAACTCAAACAATAGGGAAGGCGTTAAGGGGAAGGCATATTTCGCCCGAACGCCGTAATGAGTGAATATTCAAAGATCGCGTCCCCCTAAGCCAGGAGATAGCGATAGATATATTTACGATATTATATATAGAGATTTTATATAGATATTATATAATATACTATAGATATATATAGTTATAGAGATTTTTAGATATATTATATGATATATATCTATTATATATAATATAATGATATTATTAGATATGGATATATAGATTTATATATATATATATAGGCATATATTCATATATATTATAGTGTGTTTGCTTATCTCGAGTCTGAGTCTCTCTATAATATATATATATAATATATATAATATTTATATATATGTATGTGATATAAGATAATATGTATATATATATATAATATATAGTAATATATAATATTTGCATGCTACTTCATGCAGTTCACACGCAGCTGGGGTTTATCGGATGCGCTCGTTTTAATTGTAACACAGTTTTTAGCCTGTGGTGCAATGATTTTCAACTCGTGCCTACCAAATCAACAAACAAACCCGCAGTATTGCGTATGTTTACCGTTACACAGATTTAATTGATCTTCTTCCAGAACTACTTTCATTTCATTAGTATTATGTAACTGAGGGTTTTAAACACAGTAAAGGAAAACTGAACGTTGTTTACAAGGTAACAACGCCCTCTATACCGTTCAGCTGTTCCTCATATTTTGCTGCTTTGTTTGAATGCTGTGGTTACGAATGTTAATTACTAAGTTAATGATAAAAACAGTAACATCGGTAAACGGTCCAGATTATGACCACTGGCAACGAGCTCTTTTCGTACTCGTAAATCAAGTCATGCTGGCGGGGCGAAACTTTTGCTGGTGTGTGTTGTCTTACACATTTGGACCTTCACGTGGGCAAAAGGAGCTAATAACGATAAGAACCTAGTGCCAGACTACACATCTTGCCGACATCTTGGCCGCTGTATCGAATTCGTCGATCCACTCTATTCACTTCATGATAACATACGATCGTTTAATCTTAAAACTTAAAATACGGCCGAGTTGGCACCATCAACAACATCGGGCGAGACAAAGAAACTTCATAGATACTTTCGCATGGGATTATAGTAAGTATTTGTGAATGTTAGCTATAAAAAGTCCACTCCCGGAAGACAATGGGGGGGGACAATGTCTGCAATACATATTTGCCGCAGACGGAAGGTCGGTCTCAAGGGACATACACCCCCAACGGCTAAATTTGTCGAGGGTGCTACCTAGAGACTGAACGCTTCCGGTTGGCACCCGAAGGGGGGGGGCACTCTAGTCTGCATGGCATGACTCCTCCTTATGGTAGGCGTCATGCAAAAAGTGTGTAACTACTGATAGACAAAATTTTGTCTCAACCATTCTCCAAATGTTTATACGCTTCATGCGAATAAATATTAGCCTGATTCCACTGAAGTATTCCTAAGAGTGTTTATCAACAACATGATAGTCCGTAATATCTTCGAAGAATTTAGTATTCTGTCAACACATAAATTCGGCAACGTTACGGATAACCGCAGGTGAATTAAAGTGCCCAAATTTTAAATAAGTGGGTGGCAGAATACTAAGTTCTCCCTAGCTTCATCAACTTTTTATAAAGTGATAATTCTATGAAATTTCAAGACTTGTACCTAAAATTCTGACCATGACAAGCCCTGATTTTGTAGGCCAGGTGCTTAATGAAAGCTTTAGCTTGAATTTAAATGATATTAACTGGTGCTAAGATAAAGGTTGAAGAGTGTTTAGCGAAAGCACCGTGTTATAATGAAATTGTTGGAGGTGTGACCATTTTGTCAGTGTCAAAATTGGAAGCTACACAAAATGTCATAGCTGATACACATAAGGTTTTGTTGGGACTTCACATATAGACCATTAAAGGCATAGTTACAGAAACGTCAGTGAAGTCCAATTATTGGGACTAGGGGGCACTCGAAATAAAACTTGTTAGCAGCCGCGTGAAAGTCAAACACGGATTTTAGGGTGCTTGGAAAGGCACACGCAATCCGCCAGTTAGGGTAGTTCCAGTGATTGTAACCCCCAGGTCGGACGTTACTTTTATCACTGACTATCGTATCTCTGACCTGAGGTACACAGATGGTCGTCGTTTCATCCCGTTTAACTGTGCGTGTGAAAAAAGTGATTCTCACAAACTCAAAATTACCGCTTTTGACGTACTTACGATGCGCTGATCTAAACATCAGCTAACGGACGTGTTTCTTGGAAGTATGCTATTTTCCTTGTGCACATTCGATGTCACATCTGACGTGTTCGTGGTTCATTAATTTAACATTTTGTCGATATTCCACGTAGCGATGCAAATAAATCTCGCCTGTGTTTATAATGTCCACATTTTACTCATGCAGCTTTGCACCAAGACTTATCGAAGTAACGTACTATGGATCGATTAGTCATGACAGAATAAGGCCTCGACTTGATTCCATCGTGGTTACAAAGACGTTATCCGACATTTAAAGCGCGCGATAGATGTCGGCCCATCATCAAGCCTGTCAAAGACTACTTTTGTTATGGTGCAAAAGCACATGTTCCCACCAACCAGTGACCTGTACAATCTTGACCCCTGACCCATGCAATTTTATTGAGACAATAGACTGAAATGTGGAGATCGCATACCTGCGAAAAAGTCCGAATTTTGATCATTTTAGTGTGAGTCAGTGAAAAATACGGGTCCAACAGTATTGTAGATGTCAAGATAAAAGTGAATTCGTCAACAGTCGGTAATCCTGATCTGACCATTTTCCTAGTGATTTGGGTTGAGTTTTATAAATTGAAAACCTTAAAGAATGTTACAACAGTACAGACTTGGCATGCTTTCGTGTTCGTTAAAGTTAATACAAAGGGAATGTACAAAGCAACCCCGAAGTCATGCTCAGCAGAACTACTGTTTAGGGTCTCCAATAGCTCGTTCCTCTACAATGTCAAGACGACATCCATCGATCCCGCCATTGCCTGGGCTGGAAAGGAAAAACAGGAACACAAAATTCCTCCAAGATTGCTACTCTTTTTTTTTCCCTTCAATTTTTATTTGTTTATTAACACCAACCCGGACCGGGTCCGTTTGTAGTTTTGCCGGCCGACGTCCCAAATGCAACGAGGGGCACTCTATTTTATTTTTAAACGGCCAGATGCAAACGAGAGCCAAAGTTTGCGTTTCATTGCATTCGGCCGTTTTTCCTTTTCCCCGCGACAGGAATAATATCGTAAATCATAACGGCCCAGTGCAACGAAAAACATCGCGTCATTTTCCCGGAAGACTGCCCAAATGCCACGAAAAACATCCAAAAGCGCGTCATTTTCCCCGGAAGACGGCCAGATGCCACGAAAAACATCGCTTCATTTACCAGGTAAGACAAAAAAAACACCAAAAGGAAAGACGTCCAGATGCAACGAGACCAAAACCATCGCGTGGAATCGCAATAAAAACAGGTAAATAATAATAAATAATAAACTTAATGGATCGTACTCACACTGATCTGCATGAAATTGTAGCTTATAGTTAGCCAGTCTGATGGCGCTATTACGCTACATCATAATCGTAAGCGTGGCGTCTATTATGCTACGTCATTACCCCGGTTTACGTCCTGATACGTTTATTCTAATTAACAAAATAGCTTATCGAAAATGGTGGCGCTATCCATCGGAATCGAAATTGTCTATGGGCCTTTGTACAACATGATCACCCCGCCTGAGAAAAGCAATTGCGGGGGCCTCTGCGGGCAAACGTCCGAAATGCAGTTGAAAAGCTCGCCTCATTCCAGTCCCTAACGGCCCAAATGCAACGAAAAACTTCGCGTCATTTTCCGGAAGAACGGCCAACATGCAACGAAAAACATCGATATCGCGTCATTTTCCGGAACGACGTCCCAGATGCACGAGAACAATCGCCTGCATTTTCCGTAAGACTGCCCAGAATGCAATGAGGCGTCAATGCGAGTCATTTGCGCGACAAAAAATAGTTGTTGACGGCCCAGATGCAACGAAAACATTTTCCCTTCCGTGACCGGTAACCCCCAAAAGGGCACCAAAAAATGAGGCACGATTTGTTCTTTTGCTCTCATATTCCTCTCGGCCGTGTTAGGGTTATTAAAGAACAAAATAACAAAAATAGCAAAACTTTCACCTAGGCGAAGTAAAAGGAAAAACATGTTTCTCGGCCCCCTCCCGCTTCCGTTTTTGAGGCCGCCTCGATTTATTTATTTATTTCACAATATCAATAAAAACGAAAATCCATCAGAGAAATGATTATTCTGTTTTCAAAGACTGTGATGACTGCCGAATTTTGCGCCTCCCCGAACATGCAATTCTTGCTGCATAAATCTCCTAACTCATTTTTTTTTGCCCGACTTTGGAATTCAGTCCTGATATCATCCGCAAACGTAACATCTTTAAAAAATGAACACCCCAATGTTTCTGCAGATTAGCCGTTAAATGGCCCCAAAGCCCCAGTAATCTACACATGCTAGTCATATGCCAGGGCGGCTGCCATTGTTTTTTTTTGCAGATCTTGCTTCTGTATTGCAGCAACCATGCACCAAAGGCACCTATACGATTTCGCCGGTATTTTTGTCCGTTTTTCGTCCCATAGTGACAAAAAATGGTCGGTTTCAGATATCTCGAGCGACTTTTAAAAACACAGAAAATAGATTACAAAAAAATAATTGTCGCCAGGAAAGTCCTTAGATATTTGACGCATAAATTTTCTGAAATTTGTTTTATACATAATAACCCCACCTTTGATGATATTTTTTCCCTTAAAATTGGGCAAGACACTTTACAATTCGGAATCAACCACATCAAGTGCATTAAAAACCCGACTTTTATTCCCGACAACTTTCAATGATACCAGCATTTGATTTATGCTGCTTCCATTGATAGCCCTATTAAGTATATCAAGTGCCAGTTTATTATTGTGTAAGAGACTGTTTGTTGTGTTCGGCGAATCGCGCGTATTAATTCAACCCTAAGGTGGGGAACGGTATCAATACCTTTTTGTCTTTATTTTTATTAATTTCGGCCCTTTTCATTTTAACCACCCTCTCTCTCTGAATTCAATTTGAGGCTTTTTAAGTTTTAAATCTAAATTGCGCAATTAAATGGAGTTAATGAAAAATTGGTGTATTCCTCTAAAGGCTGACATCAAAATGCATTCACTCACCCCCCCTCATGAAACTTTAAGAACATGCAAACTTGTATGATTTTACTCTCAATATATTTTTGTCCCCTCTTAAGTAAAATACTGAAAGGCTAATAGAAAGATCCTTGCTCTGCTAAGCTCCTAGGTGACCACCTAACTGCCCAGTATGGAGTTTTGTTCAGTTTGTGATCCAACAGTCCACTTAGCTTCAAGTGTCTTCCAAGCAGGCAGACTGGTTTATCTCTGGACTTTCAAGAAACTGATAAAATGCCTTAATTGCCCTTTCTCCAAGCCCATGTTGACAAATGTCCTTGATGCCCTTTTAACAATTGCTGATTACCTTCATGGGCCCTTGCATTTGAAGGCAATTTTTATTTGCCCTTTAACAACCCTATTTTGCCATTGCTCCCCCCCGTCCCTTATTTTGCACCCTGGATCCTCGCGCACACACATCAATGCATGATACATAGTACTTTGACGTGTAAATAATGCGCTGGCGGAGAGGTTTTATAAACACGAGATTGATTCATTCGTTCAGTTTATTCTGTTGACGACGATATAATTTTTGAGAATTGCCATATGGCCCATTTCATGATTAGAGGCGCCACTTTTGAATTTTGTCTTTCTTTTCTAGCATGTTCAAACTTATGGGATCAGAGTATCTTTATTGTGGTTTTAGACCATTCCTCCCTATGGCTCTACCTCCCATAGCGTATCAACTTGCTCCTGTCACATGTTTAGGTGCTTGTAATATCATAACATGCCTAAAATGGACCATTTCTCATGTCAACTGGAATAATGTTATTTTTGTCAAGCTGCCATTCTTCAAAGCAACCACATTTTTCCTATTCCTCTACTTTATTTTTTGTTGGAGAAGACGTCCCACTCTGTATTAAGATAAAAATTAAGAAAATAGCTTTTCTTGTAAAGTATGACTGCATGCAAAATTCAGTGTGGTGGATGTGACATTGATCCGTTCACTTTTACACACATTTTAAAGTGTTCTTAAACAAACATCAATGGTCTTTCTTGTTAACACAGAATATGTCAGATTTATAATTATGTCCTAAGATTATATTGACTAAACATTGTGTGTATTGCTCACTCTAATTTTTGTTTACAGCAAATGGATGCGGAGCACTCTTTGTGTCCCGTTCACTTATTTTGTCACATCCACCAGATTTTAATGTCGAATTTGGGGTGTAACAATAATAAACTATTCCCACTGGTAATTTTAAGTTTGAAATACACTTGGAAGAGCTTTATAATAAGGTAACGGCTACACATGAGGATCATATGATCCTTTTATGGGCTGGACAAATGTTATTTGTCCGTTCACTTTTGTCACATCCATCACACCCGTCCCATCCAAGACAACTTTTTTATGTTCAAATTTAATATATCATTAGTGTACCCATATCAGTTCTTTTGTTAGGGCTATTTTTGTTTCACGAAAAGCACAATGATTATGTGTCCCTAATTATGCTCTTTAAATTAATGCCACACCACTAAAAATTGTCCGTTCCACCCATTTGTCACACGTACATCAAAAATGATTTTTTGATAAAAATACCTACTCATCAACTAACTTGTATGATTGGCTTTTTCACATTATTTGGGTTACTTTTATAATGTCATTAAAGGTTGCTTGATGTATTTCAGAAACCAGTTCCATTTTTTAAATTTTTCATAACACTGGTCTTTTAGCCTTGCTTAGTAATGCATGGGATCATGTAAACAGAATTTGACAGAGGCCGAAAAACATTTTAAATAATAAAAAAAATTGATTGACACTTGTCAAAAAAATCAGTGTGACTAAATAAAACATAATTTTTCAGATGAACAACTACTCATACATAATGCCATTGCCTGTTCCAAGAAAGAAATGTCACATCCCCCCCTAAAAACTAGCCAATATACTGCCTTGAGTCCCAATAAAAGTGTTTTTTGAAATATTCTCCTGTGTTTTTTGAACTCATGAAATATTAAATCTTCAAGCATTCTTTGGTTTAAAACCCTTTTATTAACATCATCATTGTCCGTTCACATTTTAGTATGTCACATCCCACTTTTTACAAACATTGATGTCAATTATCTATGTATCTGGCCAGCTGGCATTATTTGTACCTATTACCTATACCATAGCTTTAAACCATTGAAATATCAGAGCCATACATTGATTATTTTCAGTGTGAGTAACGATTAGTAGTCAATTTCCATTTTTGGTCACATAATACACCTTGAATTTGCAATATATCTGTGAAATAACAACATACCAATTTATTCAAATTTGGTCCTAGAGGAAGCCTGGGGTATACTTTCGGTTGCCTAATTCCATTATGCCTTATATGGACAAGTCAATGGTACATTATCAAAATTTGTAAATTTTTGATTATTATTTTTCAACAAAATTACCCAAAATTAAACAAGTAACTTGAATTTTTTTGAGAGGGGTGAAACAATTACGCTAGCCAGAGGTTTTTTAGAAAACTTTTGTAGCCTTGGCAAGAAGAAAATGAGTAGTAAACCACTTTTAAAACTCACTTTGAAAAATACCCTCGTTGACAAAAGTTGGCGCCTAATTGTGACTGGGCCATATGACTCTTGTCCAATTTGAAGATATGCTTTCATTTTGATACTTTTATGAGGAGGTATTCTAAGCAACTAAAACAGTAAGATGTGCTAAACATGGTGCTAACACTATTAAACATTGTAAATAGTTCAGATTCTTGTGTGACCAATTATGTTTTC
>JAMKCH010062003.1:0-19080 GCA_023653785.1 Ophioderma brevispina
CAATGGTTCTTGGGTAGTGTCCCTTGTATTGAGAACCTAATGTGACCTTGGGTGACCCTCATTTGACCTTTGTCCCCATTCCTCTGGTCAAAATGTTCTTAACCTAAACATATTATCCATTGTGTTTTCACATATAATCATGTTCATTACCCTTAAGATACATTGTACAATGGCCTTTGGCTACAGCTGCCGCAACATGTTGTGACCTCATGTGACCTTGGGATACTCATGTGACCTTAGTGACCCATGTTAACCTTTTTGCCATTTCTCCTCCCACTGTCAAAATGTTATTAAACCCTAAACATTTCAATCAATTTTTCATGACAGATTTTTTAAATACAATGGCCTTTGGGTACTGTCCCATAGTTTTGACCTCATGGACCTTGATTAACCTCATATTACCTTGGTACACCTCATGTGACCTTTGCCCATTCACAAACTGCGAGTGCAGACGCACATGCATTAGTAAATGATGTATTTTATTTATTTACTTTTGTCAACAATCGGCAAAATTTCATAACATTTGTGAAAATTGAATGAGAACTATGGACGTTAACTATAGGCTAAGGAGAGTCTCTTAACTCTACCAAGTAAAGAAGTGGTTTTCCTTTTAATTCTCTTGAGGAAGTGTCAATGTAGTTGATTTACCATCCTTCTATGTGATTTTGAACTATTTTTTTGGAGACCGTTTCTCTTGCCCTTCCGCATGCTGTACTGCAAATCTCTGCTTGCACTTCAGCATGCGGAAGTGCAAGCGGATTTTTGCGCAGTACCCGCATGCGGAAGTGCAAAATTAATCGGTCGTTGTAAATACCTGGGATTTTTAGGTATTACGTTCATTTATACTTTCTTCCTTCATAGTGTTCATAGAAAAAAATTGGTCGGCAAACGGCAATTTTTACAAACTTAAGAGGGCATAACCACACCGAGCCCGATTTTGCTCTGGTTTTTCCGCTACGATAGCCCCTACTATCTCCCTAAAAAGCCTGAGAGGCAGTACCGTAAAAAAACACAGGATCCACATCCACCATATGTGCCACAAAATCAAGAATTGGGTATACTTACCGTCTTCGATGACACGAAATCCGTGCATATATGAAAATTTGATGTCTTAGCATCCCTACTAAGCTCGATTTTAAAATACAACGGTGCACAGCTCATTCTTACATCCGTGCAATGTTGGCCCTAAAAGGGCACGAAGTGACCGAAAATTGAAGCTAAAAAACCCAGCGTCTCCCACTTCCAGGACTTCCGGGTGTTGTTCGTAATTTAATTGTATCAGCAAATAAGCGTGCTCGTGCGTATTCTAAAGAAAATAAACCTGAACAATCCAGGGGCGACTCAATGAATCTAGTGGGACTGCTATTTTTTAAATTGGGATTTTAAAACGGTAAGAATCACACCGTTTCAAAATCAATCAGATTTAAACCATGAATGGAAAATCATTCAAGGAACAACTGCGTATAATATAAAATATTTAGGACTACAATAAGGTAAAGAATTGTCAATATGCGGTATTTTACTGATTCTGGATTTGCTTATTCCGTATCGGATCCGCTGCGGCGCACCCATCCCGGCTTTCAAATAGAGTAAGGCCCGTAGCGTTGTTAGGATGTATGTCAGAACGACGTGCACACGCTACGTGAACGAGCTAAACTAACACCATAACTTCAAGCTATTCTGTCGTCACTGTGATGTCACAATTTGGAATTCTGCCACCTGATTGGTCAATTACGGCTCTTCAAAGTTTACTCTCCCTTGAGTGAAAGATTAACCTTCTGATTGCATGATGAATTCAACAAATCGCGCTTTGCGGCAAAATTACTCACTGAAATGATTTCTTTTTTACATAATGTTTTGCTCATAATATCATCATCAAAATTATATCCTGCGCTGTCTCTCAAGAAATATCTTGAGATCAGAATCATAAAATTGATTACATAAAGAAAGACTTCCAGCACTGTAGTTTCACGCCGTCCCGCAGAGTGTGGTGCCAAATTCAATCTGCAACCGACAGAATTTACGAGTGATTTAATTAAATGTGAATTGGAATTTCTTTTTAATGTTTACCTTTTCCAGTGATACCAAATTTGTTGGAATGTCCTCAATAGCCGCCGTCTCCTTAACACACTGAAAAACGCCCCCTAGCTTGGTAAAAAACATACACGCAGATGCTAACGCCACTTATACTGGCGCGCCGTGCAGGATCTGCTTTATTCGCGCCGTTTAAAAGGGGCAAGAGTATGTGTCAGACGCACTCCCAGTGCGGTGGCTTCTTGATGATTAAAATTAAATAAATAACAAATAATAATGAAATAAAATAAAAAGATACAAGCATAATAATAATATTTGTACTGATAAAAATAAATGTCCCTTTTATTCTTTTAAAAATTATAAATACCGTTAGATTAAAAATATAAATCCAAGCAAATTACTTTTTCACAAATTTAAACATTTAACTTATGTAACAACACATATAATAATAATTGCAAAAATTAATAATGTCCTTTATTCCGTTAGATACACATTCGATTCAGCAAGTAATCTTAATAAAGATATAAAATAAAAATACAATACAATTTGTTTTCACAATTTAGGCAATTAACTATAAAACAAAATAATAATAATAATGGCAAATTTAAGAATCCCTTTTTTAAGATTCCGTTAAAAAAATGTAACATCTATTAATACGTTCAAACCTTTCTTTACACAATTTAAACATTGAACTATATAATTAATAATAATGGAAAAATTAAATATAATGCCCCTTTCTTAGTCTCCGTTAAGAATTAGAAAATAATCTTAATAAAATAAAGCTATTAAACAAATTTAACATTAACTTGTAACATCATAATAAATATTTGGCAAAAAAATTTATAATGGCCCATTTATTCCGCTAAACTAAAATCATAAGTAACTGAATAAAATATAAAATACAAATTGGTTTACTAACCCAAAGTTAAACAATTAACTATGGGTACTTGGTACTTTTGTGCTATATCCCTGTAACAGCAGAACTCTGCTAACTGGAATTTGGGTTCAGAAGTGAAGTCGACAGGCCCTTCGGACAAAGAAGATAGGTGTCCCAAACATAAAAAACAAGGGTGCACTATATACAAACTTGATCAAGAGTTACAAGATTTGGCCACCATGTAGGGGAACTATTTCCCTATCTGTATGGCAATAGCTCGGGAAGAGTTTAACTGATGGTAACATGTAGAACGCTTCTCTAAAACAAAAATAATATTAAATTTATATACTGCGCTTTATTTCCGTTAAAATGATAAAATAATCTTATAAAGTACAACATGTCTTTACCAAAGTTAAACCTTGAACTAATAATGGAAAAAATAAATAAATAATGCCCTTTAATTTCCGTTAAGAAGCTATAAAATACAACAAACCAGTCTTAACAAATAAATCATTATCCTTCTGTCACGGATAACCCGTCAGTACAATAGGGCCCCCATCTGTAAAATAGACCCGTCTTTAACCTTCTTCCTTAACCTTCTTTCCCCCCAAAACATACCATGCCCTCTTTTGCTATTATATAAAGCCCCCAAAAGAAATTCCCTTTTAAGCCCCTCCGGGGCGGTAGTATTAGCCTTGATGAAAGTATCGTCACTATAATACATACCTCAAATGCCCCTTCTTTGTACACAGTTCCATTGAAACGGGGCTATTTGTATAAGATTTGGATTGCCATCACTCTTATACATATCTCAAATAACCCCGTTTGTGTACAAAAGGTTTTTTCCATTGTAAACGTGTCTATTTGAGGAATATGTAAATTAGAGTTACTAACTTTTTTGTTATGTACTGATTTATCAATCTACAATAGGTGCTATGAAAACATGGTTTGGAAAAAGAAGTCACACTCTTATACATTCCTCAAATAGCCCCGTCTGTGTACAAAAGTTCCATTGAAACAGGCTATTTTTAGGATGTATTAAGTGATGAACTTTTGTTTATTACTATTCATCAAGTTATGTGCCTTTGGTCCCGGAGGGACGAGAAAAGGGGATTCTTTTGTGGCTATTTTACGCCGCCAAAGAGGGTTTTAAGTATTTTTGGGGGGGAGGAAGGTTAAGCAAGAAGTGGTTGACGGGTCTATTTGTTCCGACGAGGTCTACTTGTTCCGACGTGTCTTTTGCTTCTGGGCGCGTGTATTTTGGGTTCAAAAGTAAAGTTTATTTGGCATATTTGAAAGTGCCTAGTTTTTGCAATGAAAAATGATCGAGGCGAAAACGGAAGATATCGTGCAAGTCCTGCTTTTCAACTAGGTTGCATAAAAACGAATAAAGTGCAATACCTACTTACTGCTTACCAGACTATAGGCCTACCATCGTAACGTTAATAAAAGGAAATGGCTAAGCGAGAAGACGCATTCAGTGAACCACTTTATTTATTATTATTAGGCCCAAGTACAAATTTATTATTGTTATATAACAAAACGGAATAAAGGAAATTACTATCGTAGAATAACGCATTCAATTCACCACTTTAATTTTTATAATATTAGTCCCCCGGGATTCGTCCCTATTACCATTATTATTATATATGGCCTATATTAAACATTAATTTTGGGTAAACATTTTTTAACTTTAGGCCTAATAAAATTTTATTTTATATTTTTTTCACTGAATAAGGGGTTTTTTTTCATTATTAAACAAACGACAAGCGCAAAAACGAACTGGGCAAGCTAGACTACGCTTATACGGCACCTATTTATTTCAGTAAGCTAGGGGCCTTTCATATTGTCGGCCATTTTACGGGGCTTATTGAGGACATTGCCCATTTGTTGAGGTTTATCTTTAATAAAAAATAAAAATTAGGAAGAATTTAAGTATTCTGCCACCACCCGATTAATTCGGCAGCCTGACGGATAACTTCATGATTCATGCCGTGATGAACCACTGGCAGCACTGTTTGTGTACGGCCTTAGGCTTAGGCTTCAGTAAAATTGTAATGTTGTGACAAGGCATGAATCAACGTCAACTCAGCTCCGCCGGTCTGAAAACTTTGACTTTCGTTTCTTACCTTTCACATCCTGACTTTTTGCCTAACTCCCAAGTGGATCAAGATATTTACTCCAATTAATTTTGTTCTTGCCGTTCAAACAAACAAAATTATGAAATCCATCAATTTTCATAAATTTCAACGCAACGTGACCCCGCTCTATATTCTCCCTGTTCCTCTGATTTCCGGATTTACGCACACAGCGGATCCCGGACAGTAATGGAATTGCAAACCGCAGCCTTTCTATATTCTTATAGAATCAGTGTTTGAAGTCCCATCATTTTCTTTTGACATATGTTAAAATCTATTATCACAATAGCTTGCCTTAAGAATAAAATAGAATTTTCTCAGGGATTTTAGAGGGCGGAATCACTGATAATATCTATGAGCAGGCTGTGCCGGTCAAGAAATACCAAATTTCGACGTCGTCAATGCTTCTGAATAACGGGACGAAACGTAGCTTGATCGTCGTCATACCTATATACCTCCAGTGGCGGTAACCAGCGGGGGGGGGGGGGTGGGCAGGGGGGGCGAGAGCCCCACCCCAAACAAAACCCTTGCCCCCCTTCCGCCCCCCAAATTAACTGCTGACCTTTTTTGTTGTACAGTGTCATGAGAAGGGACCCCACAAATTTGCCCCCTCAAACAAAAAAAGAGAAAAAGTCTTGGCACCCCTTCAGCCCAGTCAGTAGTCATCATCAGCATCCCTTCAGTTCAGCTCTCATCAGCCGTCAATAGTCAAGTCACATTCCCCCCCCCCCCCCCCCCCCCCCCCCCCCCCTGACTCCTCCTCCCATGACATACCAGCCCCGCCCCCCCCCCTTTTTAAAGTCTGGTTAGCCACTGTATCACCAAACATAGGAAAATTACTAGTAACCACTACCTATGCACTCAAAAACTTTCAATAATTTTGGATTGTTGCCTTCATACAAGTAAATGCAAAACCAAAAAGCACAGACACTTCTAAGCCTCATATGAAGCAACCTGTGGAACTGTCCGAAAAGGTTAAGATCAATGCCTACCAGGAGAGTCAGGGGGCTACCAGGCTTTTAGTGTGACCACACCTGGAGTATGCCATTGGATTCGCAAAAGAAAAAAAACATCAATTCCATAGGACGGATCCAACACCAGGCTGCTAGGTTCTGTAAGAAAAATTAATAGAAGGGAGATCCGGAGTCGTCACTAAAATTTTACAAGAGCTTTGTTAGAATAGAATACTCTTTCATTCAGGATAGACGTAGAGTACAAAGACTTGCACCCGCTACACAAAATTAGGAATGCGCAAATTGATGTTCCCAATGATAAATTTATCAGAAAGTATCAGGCATTGGTCTATGGTATTCAGATTGGCTTGTACAAAATTTTCATTTTCAGAACACTATCAACTTTGGAACAAAAAACTGCGGCCTACATTGTTCAAGCAAGACTCGCCAAAAGTGCTATTTTAAATCAGCCCCCTCCAGCATAGGGGAGGTGTGACAACAAACAATCTGCAAATTAAATTAATTCTTAAAATTGAAATTCCACTTTCCCCCATATGCCTGTTATGTTGACTTATGTGTGAACAGCACAGCCCGCGTCGATACCCGGGGGGGGGGGGCACTGGACATTGGAAAGAGGTAGGAGTATGCGATTTCGCGTCTCTCCAGCAGTTTCCAAGACCCCAATTGATCAGCATAATTCGTTCTTAAGGTCCCCTTTTCAGAAAATTTTTGCCCCAGGAAGCGGGAATTTTAGCAAATTTCAGCAGCTACCAAGCCTGGCAAATTTCTCAAAATTTCAGTTCCCAAGTCGCTACTTTCGGAGACAAAAATCTGTTCACCACAGGGCACTGGCAGGGCCGTTACGCAGGATTCAGGGATTTATATTTGTGTGGGGGGGGGGGGGGGGTAGGGACTTCAAAAAGTGGGACTTTTTCGAAAAGTGGACCTTTTTTGGGTTATAAAAGGGGACCCTACGCCCCTAAAATGGTCCGTATGGGACTTTTTGAACCATTTTTTTTATATCAAACAAGGTGACTTTCGTGTGAAAATTTCTTTAAATTTGACCTGTGATCATCAAAAAATTTCAGGCAAAAAAGTGGACCCGCTTCTATCTCCCTTTTTTCCGCCTGAATTTCGGCGGATTTACGCACAGCTATAATCCCGCATATGGAATTGCAAACGCAGCCTTTTCTATATTCGGTATAGAGATCAGTTTTAAGTCCAATCATTTTATTTTGACCATCATGTTAACATCATTATCACAAAATAGCTTCCTTATAATAAAAATGGAATTTTCTCGTTTAGTTTAGAGGGCGAATCACTGATAATATCTATGAGCAGGCTGTGCCGTCGAAATCCCAAATTTAGACGGGTCGTGCATGCTTATGAATAACGGACGAAACTTATCTTTTGAATCGTCGTCCATACCTATACCTCCAGTGGCGTAACCGCGTGGGGGGGGGGGGGGGCAGGGGGCGAGGAGCCCCCCCCCAACAAAACCCTGCCCCCCCCCCCTTCCGCCCCAAATTAACTGACCTTGTGTACAGTGTCTAGGGAGAAGGACCCAAAGTTGCCCCCTCAAAAAAAGTCTTGTTGGCACCCCCTTCAGCCCCCCCCCCCCCCCTTTGTAACGGTCTGGTTACGCCACTGTATACCTCCAACAGAGAAAATATAAGTCCACATACCTATGCATCCAACTTTTCAATAATTGGATTGGTGTCCTTCAGACAAAGTATTCACAAAAGCACAGACAATTCTAGCCTCATATGAAGGCACCATTTGGAACTGCTGTCCTTAAAGGTTAAGATCAATCCTACCAGGAGAGTGTCAGGAGGCTACCAGGCCTTTGTGTGACCACACCTGGAGTTTCCATTTGAAATTCGAAAAAAAACATCAATTCCAAGATATCCCACACCCAGCTGCTAGGGTTCTGTAAGAAAATTATAGAAGGGAGATACCGGAGTCGTCACTAAATTTTTACAAGAGCTTTTGTTAGAATACTCTTCATTCAGGATAGACGTAGAGTACAAAGACTTGCACCAGTACAACAAATTTGAATTGCGCAAATTGATGATTGATGTTCCCATATGAACTAAATTAATCAAAGTATCAGGCCTTGGTCGATTGTATCAGATTGTGGACTTTGTACAAAAATTCTTCATTTTCAGACACTATCAACTTTGGAACAAACTGCACAGCCTACATGTTTCAAAAGCAAAGACTCCAAGTGCCTATTTTAAATCACAGCCCTCCAACAAATATGGGAGGTGTCAACAAACAATTCTCAAATTAAATTTTAATCTTAAAATTGCACATTCCCCTTCCCAATGATGCTTGTTATGTGGACTTTGTTGAAAGCCAAGCCGCGTCGACTAACCCCCGGGGGGGGGGGCACTGACAATGAAGAGGTAGGATATGCGATTTCGCGTCTCTCCAGCAGGTTCCCAATACCCCCAGTTTGACCAGCATACTTCGTTCTAAGGGCCCCTTTTCAGAAAATTTTGCCTCAGCAGCTGAATTGAAGCCAAATTCAGCTCCCAAACCTGCAAATTTCTCAAAATTTCAGTTTCCCAACCCCTACTTTCTGAGACAAAATCTTTCCAACGGGCACTGACAGGCCGTACGCAGGATGTCGGAGTTATTATTTTTTGTTGGTGGGGGGGGGGGTACGGGACTTCCAAAAGTGGACTTTTTTTTTAAAATTTTGCACAGAATTATTGCTACATATGATTAATTTTGTCTAAACTGGTTCCTTTTATGGACTTTTTTAACATTTATCATCAAACCTTGACTTTCGTGTGAAATTTCTTTAAATTTTGGACCTTTTGATTTATCCAAAATTTCAGCAAAAATGTGGGACTTTTGGCCCCTTTTGTGGAATTGGTGGGTGGTGTGTGGTACGGGCCCTGGTTCCATAATCCCCCCAAGTCGGACATTGGGGCCGCACACATCCCTACCTGAAATGATGACCACCCCCAGTGGCGGGCGCCACGGGGGGGATTGTATTTTGCCCCTGTTTTTTTCCTTGCCCCCCCTAGTTTGCCCTCCCCCCCACCCCGGCGAAGAAAAATGAGGGATTTTTTGGGGGGGGGCAAAATTAGGCGATTTGGGCCCAAACATCACAAAATTTTGGAAATCAGCGAGTTTGGGCCAAAATTTGTTAAAAATCTCCAAAATTTGCCATAACGTTGCCCTCCCCCCAGAATTTCACCCCTTTCTCCCCCAAAAAAATCACTTTGCCGCCCTGTTTGCCCGGGGGTGGGGGGGGCCTCATATATAAAGTGCGGGGAGTGCGGATTGGCTTTCAAAGTAGGGTGGCATATCGCTTCGGAACTTAAAGGAAAAAGGGGGGGATATGGTGGTGATGAGTGCAACACAAACTGGGGGGCAATCACTGAGCCGTTCACATTTTGTGAAAAAAGGGGGTCTTCTCGGGGTCATCACGAGCCTCTCACATTTTTGTGAAAAAAGGGGGTCATCGCGGGCAAATTCTAACCATTCAACCCAGTTTATATTGTTATAACATTTCAAAAGGGGCTTCTGTGGAGCATGAATAGAACAAGGGGTCCAGTAGTGACATTTGATTAAAATGGTAGGCTCAATTGAGAGTAAAGAAAAAAGGGGGGTCTTTCCGTTATTAGTTAAAAAAGGGGTTGCATGTCCTTGACAGCATGTTTAAAAGGGGGGTCTTTCATTGACAGCAGGTTTTTTAAAAAAAGGTGTTCTATTGCCTCACAGGGATTGGTCCCCCGTCACCTATTTTTATGGAGTGCCCCCCCCCCGGGCCTGTTCCCCCCCCCCCCCCAGACAAGAGGTTGGCGCCGCCACTTTCCTGACCCCCGGCCCCTCCGGTTGACTAAACGTCACCACCACCCAAAAAATTAGGCTAGCGTAAGGAAAATGCCTGAACAACATCGGCAATATAGGCTATGGAAACGGTATTTTCTCTCACATCTTTGATTAGTTCTTGTGGAAATACAATTTTAAAAACATACCATGAAAATGTAGAAACAACCACGTTTTGGAATCCAGCTATAGACCATGGACGTGGACCAAATAACCAACTGTAATAACAATTCTGTAGTCCCCCATATGGGGGCTAGGGAAACCAAGTGTAAATTTCATAATAATTATTACGATCACATAACTGTCGTTTCCAGCCATAACTGGCACATTTTCTTAAAAATTATAAATGCACCTCATTTCCTTTTCATTTTTCCAATATCATAGACCATGAATGTATATACTTCAGCTCACCATGAGCACACTACTACAATGGCCGGGTATGTAGGGCCATTGTTATTTGTTATAGCCAGGTGTTTACCACCTCCACGATTCGGGTGAGTGACAAATCCAACCGTCCTCTCTCACAATAACTACCATGTACATTATAATATAGGTCGTTTACACTAATTTCTTCTGAAAACGCGGTAAATAAATTGAATAGAATGAAGTTAAGCAAGTAATTCCGATTTTGGTTTCTGCACAAAGTTGTTAGGTCCAAAGCTTGCCCAGCAACATTCGCTAATTCCTCCTCATGTGTTGTTCATGTTTTCTTCCTCCTTTTCTAATAATGATGAAAAATATGGCCATATTTAATTGGACCCGCACTATAAAAGCTCAATGTTATTTATCTGTGAATGAGGTTAAGTATTTTTGTCCTGAAAAGTACTCTGTCTAAATTGGAGAGCGAACCACTGAAATCTCTTCAGCTGCGCTACAATATAACAATGGTCTGCACTCCCAGATGAAAGGGCATTTGAAGTGTTTTTCACACCGCATACCGGGCCGTGATTGAATATCGTCGACTCCATTTTTTTGCTGAAGTCTATGTGTACCACTAGTCCTGATATTGGGAAATAAATTAGGTGACATTTTATTCTTATTCTTTTTCACGAAAATGTGCCAGTTTTATTTGTGGGAACAGACGCTTATATGATTTAATAATTAACGTATGAATTTACACTTGGTTTTCCCTCTAGCCCCCCGATGGAGACTACAAAACACATGCATATAATGAACATGTCCCATCGACTAAATACTGTAAATTGATGTCAATTATTTTCAGACCTGTTATGAGGAACCATTTAAAAGGGGAATCTTTAATTCGAATTGACGTGAAAATATTGGCAGAAATCCGGCACCAAAATACAGGGTTTTTTTCACAGGTTTCCATTTAAATTCACTAATTTAACAGTATTTTTTTAACAGTGAAGATACCAGACTAAAAAACAAACAACACCAACCTGACGAACACCCTAACAACCCTATATCCACAAATTGCAACCAGAATTTTTTACAGGCTATATACTTTAAAATTCACAGTTTGTTGAATTATATTACAATCAACTGTAAAATATACGGTATAGAAACTCGTCGTATATTTTCATCCTATGAGCTGAACCAGTTACATGTGCACCATGTTCTACACAATTGGCGCGACCTTTATTAAACCCCCTGTACGAACCAAAATGTACTTTTTTTCAACATCTAGGCCTATTTTTACAGTTTTTACCCCATAACTCCAACTCTATAAGCCGTCATATAGGTAGTTTATTTAAGCAAATGCGGCAATGAACTACTTTACGAGAAAACCTACTCTGTAACCCATAAAGTCAACAACAACAACGAAAAAAAGTCCTGCCACACAGGGCAAATATATACCTAAAATTTCAGTACTTGCAAGCGTCACCCGATGCTCACCCAGTCTATTGAATTTCAAGTTGTGGGTCTCTGGGTCATCATAACGAAAACCAGTAATTAAAAAAAACTATGCCAGGTTGCCCACAAAACCTAAAGTTTAAAAAAGGTGAACGTATATATTGTTTAAAAATCGATAGAATATATAAATGGCGAATCACAAAATTTTGTTCACAGAGAATTTGTTTTACAATGATTTTTGCATTTGTGTTGATTCATCTCACAACATAAGGGTCACTATTTTCGATATCATTTCTCTATTCCCCCAGACTGACAGTTTTTGCCGGCAAATTAGAAAAATGGAAAATATACCTGTAGTTAAGTTATTCTACATTTTGTCATGTCAGTTCCTATAAGTAAAATGAAAATGAATTTCATATGACACATTTAATTTAGGCCTAATCTCCCGGGTGGGGGTTTTACAAACATTTTTTTGTATGTGTCTCCTGGATTTCAAAATTGAGGCTCCGAAGCTGATTTAAGCCCCAAAATTCCCTCAATTTTCCGCTACTTTGAGGTTTTTCGGAGAAAATTTGGAGACTATGGCTTTGGGAAATGTAAAAAGGAGGAGTCGTTGAACTGAAATGTCCTAACATGGGGATTACTGGACTGAAAAAGAGCCTGAAAATGAGGGTCTTTGTAGGGCGGCATATACCCATACTTCCTCCCCCAATGTAGACAACCCCTCCCCCCGGGTAAAATCTATAGCTCTTTTATTTCTTTTTTTTTTAAAAACTCAAAAGTTCTTGCCTCCATCCTTTCTTAAGTAGAAAAAATTCGACAACTTTCATACTGTACCACCCCGCTTCCATCATCGCTGTAGGCCTACTGCAATACATAATCAGGAATTGAATTGTGGAAGTAGATAAGTCATGATTTTCACTAAGATCGTGCACTTCTGACAAACATGAACTTGGCACAAAACCTTCCTGGGGTATGTAAACCAGTTCAGAAGGGGTGCCCACAAATTCGACCACAATAATGACTCATAGGCCACGCCCCTTTTTATACATATTTGGTTAGTAATGTTAAATATTCCTTCAATAATCATATCAATGTTTGGTTCATAAAAAAATTAAAGCTTGAGCCCACATGTATATGCAAAAATGATCTACATATTTGGAATATTTGGTAAAAGTAGAGTCAGTTTGGGGTCATTAAAGGTCATAATGATATCATTGACCAGTTTTGTGGCTGAATAACCATAGTTAAGGTTTGGTTCAAAAGTGTAAAAATCAAAATGCTATATCCCATTGAGTTTTGTTTTCCCCCATCGAATGGGGTATAGTTTTGAAATTGCAGGTGAGGAGCAACACAACTACTTTACTTCAAATCATGTCCAATAACCACGCCCCTTTATCATTGTGGACGCAAGTATTCGTAACTTGCGGTTTTCCTGTATAAATTAGCATTTAAATTATATAATTAATATTAACTTTGATTAGTTTCAGGTTATTGAATGGCCAGCAAATTAGGACAACGATCAGTGACTATAACTAAGGCAACATAATCTTTTTCTCCAGAATTTTATTGGGAAACCTTTAAACACAACAAAAGTTGACGCAAAATCAAATTAGTAGAATATATAGGGGGGGGTGAAAGGTTTATACATGGTCAAAATATTGAAAGGGTAGAATGTGCCTAAAAGTAATGTCATCGCTTTCAAGGATAAAAGGTATGTTCCCTCTGGAATAGTACTTAACTGTTTATACGCAAATCGTTCAAGGACCCCTGGGGTAAAATTTTATATTTACCCGTTTGTTAAAAATGGTCAATTGTTCGTCTCTGGTACACGAGCCAAATATACTGATTGCACCATATAGATATTTGTGTTTGCATAATTAGAATGCATATGACTGGGGATATTTGTGAGGTCACTACTATAACTGTAATTCTATATTTGAACTGTCAAACAAGAATCTATATACAATTAGCTATCTAGTGTGACCAAATGAACAAGTATGGAGCAATTTGACAACTTTTACCAGGATTACCTTGACTTGTTATGGTGCCTCTTGTAAGCCAACATAAATCACAGATACTGTCGAACTATACCTAATTAATTCGAACCATTCCAATTTTTTTACCTTGTACAAACTTTGACCCTTATTCCTACATATTCCACAGTGTAGATTTTTTTAAAATTTAGTATTATTCTCAATTGTTCTTATAAGGCGCAAATTCCGAAGAACTCAGAGCGCAGAGTAACATGAAAAACACTCTTGCTTCACCGTAGTGTAACTCTTCGTGGCCTGATAACTTTTCTTACTTATAACTCTCTATTTGTTACTCCCTTTATCTATCCTGCAACAATATACCAACTGCCATCAACAAGCCGTCTTGGCAGAGCCTAAGATCAAAGAAAAGCCTTTAACCAATTTAAAAAACCTGCGATGATTTTGTTCGAGGTCTACAAATTGCATAGCAATTACACACCCAAAACCTAACAATCCAAAATTAATAGAGTAAGTGGATTCATTTTTCACAGAGAAACATTTAATGAATATCTGCTGTAATGACATCATAGAGCTTAATCTATAAATCTATGAGACATAGACCTTCATGCCAGAATCGAGCTAGTTGTTTCTATAAGCCGAGGTCCTGAGGGACCTGCTTGGCAAAAACGGGGCCGTGTGTGGTTGGACGGAAGGGATTAAAATTGCTCAAATTTTTCATTTTCATTATTGTAGCCTGAAAATTCTATTTTGAAGAAAAAGCTTAGCGTATTTGTTGTCTGTTTTGGAAACATGAACAAAAGTGTGTTTTTTTTTCAGGTAGGGCGCCCAAGCATTGGGATTCTTGGCCACCCTCAACCGATTTTTTGCCGAGTCCCTAGGACCTCAGGCCTCGGCCTATAGAAGCACTAGCTCGATTCTGCATTGATTCTATGTTCTTCATAGGTTACATAGATTTATGCCTCTATGATGTCATCACGCATATTTTCATTAAATGATTTCTCTTGTGAAAATATCTACTTACTGCTATTAATTTTTGGAAGCTTTATGTTTGGTTGTGCAATACGATGCCATTTCAGACATCAAACAAAATCATCGCAGGTTTTAAAATGGTCGTTAAAAGCGTTTCTTTGATCTTGTCTCTGCCAAACCTGGCTGGGAAATACAGAGTTTGGTTATATTGTTTGCAGGGATAGATAAAGTGCGAGTAACAAATAGGAGAGTTGAAGTCAGAATTTGATCAGGACATGTAGAGTTATACTACGGTGAGCAAGAGTTATATGAAAAGCTTGAAAATGCTAAGTCCACTAATGGAGGGATTGCATTTCTACTTAAGGTCATTTCAGCTGAAAGGTGTCAGTTGAGGTAAACTTTCTGGGAGCAATACAAGTGAATTTTTTAACCAGTTTCCTAGTTTCACCAACTTGCCATACACTCTGTCATTAACTCGTCCTTTTCCTGATCTTTTACAATAACACTAACTCGCCACAAAACTCTCTCACCTTGTTGAAGGTCAATGTCCTTTACAGTGCCAAAGCTACACAAATAATAAACAAAGCATTCTTGATGTAAACACATATGCCACATGGCCATGGTGACTTGTACCAAAACTTAATTTCTGTGTGCCTTTGTTTATTTTTGATTCCGTAGACGTACCATTCATGTATCAATTACTTTTGAACAGAGAATCACTACATTGAAGTGGGTCTTAGCTGTAGTCCTAGTTCCACCAGGGCTGCCTTAATTCTTGGTCATTCATGGACACTGAGACAAGGGATTATTGCTTGGGATAATATATAGGTCCTCCAGGCAATGCTCTTATTTAGTGTCGTAGATAACCATAAAGATCGTGCACTTCTGAACAAAAACATGAAACTTGCACAGACATTCCTTGGGGTGTACAATCAAACTTCGACGGGGTGTCCCAAAAATCGGGGGACTTCATTAATGACGTCATATGCCCCACCCCCTTTTTTTTGCATTTGCTTCATTATGTTTTAAAATGGCAATTCCTCAGAAACCTTCGTGTGTGGTATCAATAAAGCCTGGTACCTAAAGATTGGTCTTAAGATACTTTTAATAGGGTATCTTAGCATTTGGGTCATTGCAGGTCATTAAAGGTCATTGAAGGTCATTTTGATATCAAATTTCACCAAACTTGGCAATCAAATTCCACCACATGAACATGCATGCAAAACGGGCAGTTCCGTAATAATGTCAAACAAATTTTGACATGTAAACAAAATAAAAAACATCCAAATAATTGATTTTTTTTCATATCAAAGGTTAATACTATGTAGTTTCAAAGTGACATGCTGCGGCCTTAGGCCGTATATTCCCAAAATTGCACTTCAAGCACCCTACTACTTTTTATGTTTATTTAAAACGAGATTGTCAAATTGAAAGTAGTTTTATACTTCTTTGATTTGAAACTTTTGGTGTCTTTTAAGAATCGGTGTTCATTATTAAGAAATTGATGGCAATTTGTCGTTGAGGATGTACAATTGAATATTTCTGTCAAACGTACTTCCACAACGGTTTATCCTTGGGAAATTTAACTCTACAGCTAACAGCTTTGATTTTTATTTTTAATTGTGTTTTTTTTTGTTTTTTTGTTTTTTTTTTTTGTTCAGCTGGGTCATTTTGATGTACATAACGGGAGAACTTTATAATAGTCTTTTTTGATAACCCAGAATATCTAAAATCCCCCTCTTACATTGTCAGGAAACAATTTCATTCAATGCATAGGAATTGAAATCCATACGGTTCCTGGCAAAGAACCATGGTGCTATAGTGCTTCCAATAAGCCTGAAAGTCTTGGCGATAGCGAGTGCACGTAAATATCACATCAAGCCCTATATGAGATCAAGTATTGGAAGGTTGGCTCTGTGTGTCATCATCCTTAGTTTTGTTCAAGATGTCCCTTTATATTGCACTGAAAAGACTGTAACATACTTCCAGTCAAAGCCTTCATACTCCTTATCTTTTTCAATTGTATTTCCGAATCACAATGATACTGTAGGGACGACAACCGCTCGGTGTGACATAATTTAGACCGCCCAGTTTTGAACGCTATAGGAAAAAATGCCTGTGCTTCAAAGTATTTTCTTGTTTTTAATGGCGGTAATGCGAGTTTGCTGGGTACTTCTGTAGCAGTTTTGATAAAGCGGTCAGGTCATAGGTCTTTGTTGTGTTCATTAATGCAAATTGCCAGCTAATTTTGAACAAATAATACGTGTAAGCATTTTTGAACAGGGACGTCACAAAGATGTGCCAACAAACCGCAATATAGTTGGGGGGCGGATTTATAGTTTTGCATGTTTTAATATCTGCAAAATTGACGATAATACTAATTTTTAAAAAAATTACACTGTGGGAAATTAGGTAGGAATAAGGGGTCAAAGTTTTTCACAAGGGTAAACATTGAATTGTTCGAATTAATATGTATAGTTCAACAGTATCTGTGACTATAGTTGGATTACAAGAGGCACATAACAGGTCAAGGTAATCCTGGGGTAAATTTGTCCAAATTTGCGACATCCTTGTTCATTTGGTCACACTAGATACTAAATGTATATAGATTCTTTGTTTGACAGTCAAATATAAAGTTACAGGTATATTAGTGACCTCACATAAAAACCCAGTCACACTTGCAGTCTAATTAGCAACAAAAAATATCATATATGGTGCAATCAGTATATTTTGGGATCGTGTACCAGTAGACGAAACATTTTGACAATTTGTTAACAAACGGGTAAATTCTAAAAAATTGTACCCCATTGTGCTCTTGAACCTATTGTGCTTCAACCAGTAAGTACTAATTCCAGATAGGGAAACTATACCGTTTTATATCCTTGAAAGACGTGGACATACTTTTCGGCACATTTCTACCCTTCAATATTTTGACCCTGTATAAACCTTGCCACCCCCTATAGATTCTACTACTTTGATTTTGGTCAAATTTTGATGTGGTTTTTAAAGTTTTCCCAATAAAATTTGAGAGAAAAAGAGTTGTTGCCAATTAGTGATAAGTCACTATGTTTTACTAATTTGACTGGCCTATCAAATAACCTGAAAATAATCACAAGTTAATATTAATTATATAATTTAAATGCCAATTTATACATGAAACACCGCAAGTGACGACAACTGGGCGTCCTACTAATGATAAAAGGGGCGTGGTATGACTATATTGCAGTAAATTGTGTTGTGGTGCTCCTCACATGCAATTTTCCCAACATAACCACATTCGAGGGACAATGGGATTATTATGCATTTTGATTTTTACACTTTGAAACCAAAACCTTAACTATGGTTATCAGCCACAAAACTGGTCAATGATATCATATCGACCTTTAATGACCCCAAAAACTGACCTCACTACCAAATATTCAAATTTTAGATCATTTTAGCACTCTACAGTCTCCAGCTTTAATTTGATTACTCCCAATTTGAATATGATTATTGAAACGTATTATTTAACATTACTACCAAATATGTATAAAAAAGGGGCGTGGCTATGGACGTCCTTATGTGGTCTCGAATTTTTGGGGCACCCCTGCTGAAAATTGCTTTAATACCCCAAGGAAGGTTTTGTGCCAAATGTTCATGCGTTGTCCCAGAAGTGCACGATCTTGGTGAAAATCATGACTTATCTACTTCCACTAATTCTATCCTGAATTATGTATGCAGTAGGCATCGTATATATGGAATCGGGGTACATGTATGAAGTTGTAATAGACTTTTCTACTTAAGAAATTGCTGGAGGAAAGAACTTTTGATTTAAAAAAAAAAGAATAAAGGCATAGATTTTACCCGGGGGGAGGGGTGTCTCCAGTGGGAGGAGTAGGGGTATATTGCCGCCTACAAGACCTCATTTTCAGGCTCTTTTTCAGTAGTAATCCCCATTTAGGATCATTTCAGTCCAAAGACCCTCCTTTTCATTTCCCAAAGCCATATTTACCAATTTTCTCCGAAAAACATCAAAGTAACGGAAAATTGAGGGAAATTTTGGGGCCTCAAATCAGCTTCGGAGCTCAATTTTTGAAATCAGGAGGACACATACAAAAAAATGTTGAGAACCCACCCACCGCGGGGGGGAGGAGATTTGGCCTACTAAAATGTGTCATATGAAATCATTTTCATTTACTTTAAGGATACTTGACATGACCAAAATGTTAGAATAAACTTAAATACAGGTATATCCGTTCCCTTTTTTTCTAATTTGCCCGGCAAAAACCCTGCTGTCATGGGGGAATAGCTAAAGGATATCGAAAATAGTGACCCTTATTGTTTGGAGTGATCACACACAAATGCGAATTCATTTAGTAAACAAATTATGTGAACAAATTTTTGATTCGCATTATATATTCTATCGCATTTTTAACAATATATACGTTCACATTTTTTTAAAACTTTCAGTT
>JAMKCH010062004.1:0-26087 GCA_023653785.1 Ophioderma brevispina
ATTTTTTTTTTTTTTTCAATTTCAATGAAAACTATGGAGTTTGATAAAGTGAGTTTTTGATCAAATTGAAAACCAAACTTTTGTCAAATTGGAATTTGCAGAATCTGTACTATCACTTGAAAAACATTTTTTTAAAAAGAAATTTAACCAAAAATCTAGTAATAATCAACCCTGAAAATAGGGTATTCTATATGAAACGTAGATTTTCAAAAACTTTGTTTAGTAGTCATATGTTTTTTTCGAAAAAGTTTATCATCATTCACTGATTAAATGATTTACTGTTGAAACATATTTCTCAAATATTTCAATAAACAAGTTTTCTTCCACAGTCCAAAAACCAAACCTCAGTTTAAACAATTTACTTAAAATATACTCATTTAAAAGCTTAGCAAATATAAATTTCAAAAAGCCCGCGCACTAACTCAAAAAGCGATTTAGTACCATTGTGTAATTCTAAGTTCAAAATGATCACTGACAAACTCATACCAACTCTTGAATAACAGTAGGGTTTTATGAAGACAAACTGTTCAGTCAATATTTATAGCTTTTCTCGATAACATAAGTTTCAATAAAAAAAACCGAGTTTTCACCTAAAACCTAAATTTTCGTGAAAACAAAGCTTTCAGTAAATACAGAATTTCCTCCTCCCGAAAAAAAATAATTCAAATTAATTAGACCAAAAAAATAGTGTAACGAATTTAGGATTGTAGCCTTCCATACTTGGCATAACTATATACCCACTGTTGCCACGTAGAGACCCGCACCCCATTGAACAGTGGCTTAGCCGGGGGGGGGGGGGGGGGGGGGGGGGGGGGGGGGGGTTGGGGGGGGGGGGGGGGGTGGGGGGGGGGGGGGAGGGTGGGGTGGGGGTGTTTGTTTTTGGGTTTGGGGTTGGGTTCGGGTTGGGGGTGGGGGCAGGGTAATCTTTCCCCCTCTTGCCCCCCCTGAAAAATTATGATTTTTCCTGCACGTGTGGCCTACATATAAAACCCCATAGGGTAAGTTTTTTAAGTTTGGGACCCAATTGCGTATGTCATGTGCATTTTTTAAGGCAAACTCATGAATACATTTACAAGTTTGATATGCTATATAAACTTTAAACTGGTACATTTTATCCCTATATAGTACCTATATCTGAGAGCATATACTCTGCAGACTTCAGAAACATCAATTGGCTTCATCTACATGTGACTCAATAAATATACAAGGGTGTACAAGCAAGAGTAAGAAAAGGTATTCATTTTATGGGTGTCCCCCTAAACATAACATGATGATACAATATTTTGGCACTTGTGGTTATATAATTAACAAATTGCCCACCAGCCCATGTACAAACTTTTAAGCGGAACAAATACTTCCATTACACAGATCAGGGGGGTCCAAAATTAATGCGAGATTTCTTCTATTCTCCCTATATCTGGTACTGAATAGACATTTTCATGATTGAGATGTGTTTCTAGATGTCAAATCCAGAAAAGCAATCCAATTATGAAGTTAGAAGAGAATTCGACAAAGCGTTTTCCTTTCTGAAAATTGCCTTTTTTGATCAAAATGGAGCACGACGGGGGAGGGCGCTTTTTCAGATTTTCGCAACATTTTTTGTGTGTCTTCTAGATTTTTAGGTTACTGAAGTAAAGAGGATCACAACCTAGACCTGCCTAATGATATTTGAACCTAATATCTGCTTTGTTTTGTTCCGTAGCACCCATTGTACATGTGCTCTCCTCCGCCACCTGCTCCTCCGCCACATGATCTACCCCTGACTTTTTACGCTGAACGAGTTAACGTATTAGTACAAACTCTAAAATCATTATTTTTTGCCTTCAGAAATGGCAAGGCCAATGTCCAAGGAAAAAAAATTTACTACCAAAACAAGCTCGTCTCATATAAATTAACAAACTAAAAGCATCCTCCTAAACAAGTTTTGGGAACTAAGATTGCAACAAATCCCCCTTTTGGGTTGACCAACTTAAAAAACATGACCATAGGCCTATATACTATCATACTTACTAACAAAGTTTAGGGGCGCATAAGGTACTAGTATTGTAGATGTTATAAACAATATAGAAATGAAATTGTACGCACGCACGGGGCAGTACATAGTGTTGCCAACCCCCTCCCAGCTCTTAAAATTTTGGGTCAACCATTGTTTTGGCGAGCGCGCGCAGGCGGGGAAAAATTTGGCGCCCCTGATGCTTGCCCCCTGAAAAGGTATATGTGTGGCCCCCCCAAGCTCCGAAAAAAAAGTGGTTACGTTACGCCACTGCCACTGAACCGTGGTCATTCCAACAACCCTCAGACACAAATGTTTTCTTTGACATTTACTGGTTACTTTCAATTGACAGGAGTTGCCGTACTCGAAAACAAAGCATAATTACTGGACAATAGCTTGTAACATGATACAGCCTTTTTAATTGAGAGAGGAAGTCACTCATGCACGCCATAATAGCTTTGTCAAAAACCTCAATGCGGTTGTTTGTGATAATTATCCTATTTACAATAAAGGGGATGAAGTTAGTATTCTGCCACCACATCCATCAACATGCAGTTTATCCGTTGGGCTTGCAGAAAGAATTAATTTTGGTGGATGGCACAATATACATGCTTTGACTACTTAAAGCTTTTGCCAGCTTGTCTGGCCAAAGGGGATTTTGTCCACGAAGGGGCCCGGCTCCGGCTGTGTTTTGGTCTTCCCCGTTGTGGTTTGGGGGGGTGGGGTCAGAGGAAGCTACCCCAACACCTTTGTCCTTCGTGTCTGCCCTTTCAGCATCGTCGGCCTTTCTTCGTGTGAGTGACCAGTCGAGTAGTGCGGCGACACCAGGTGACGTCAGCACTTGATAGCCAATGGGCTTCCTGATCGCCGTTGTTTTTGTTTTGGTTTCTGGACGAAGGCTGTAGCCTTTACATTTTCGGCAGAGAGCAAAAACCAGTGGTCGTTGAAAATTGTGCTACTCCCTTTGCGAGAACGAATTACCCCTGTGGACATAATCTACGATTGATTAAGCCTAAAGCTCGCTACCCTAGGAAAGAATTGGCCATCCAGGGGCACCACAACAACGGGTCCTGGAAGAGGCTCATTGTGGGGAAAAAATTCGTAGTTTGTCTGAGGTTCTTCTCGGGCCGTTCTGCAAGCCGAGTCGAAAGCTGAGTAGCGGGGTGGATTGGTGAAGGGGAGGCCCCCGCGGCCTACCCCAGGTGAGTAAGATCGTTCAATGAGCTGGGGTTGTTTGTAGCAATTCCCATTGGGGTCGTTTTTTAAAATTTTTTCACTGTACGGGAGTGTCGTACCCCGCGTGCTGGTTGCTGTGGTAGTGGCATTGACGGCGGGGTTTGGATTTTGTTTCAAGGTAAGATTAGGCAAGCTTGCGGGCCTAGGAAAAAGGGCCCGTATGCGTGCTTCCGAGAACTCATGCCACGTCATGGTAGACTCTGGGTACTCGGGTCTGGCAAGACGGCGGGTTGGGTTCACTTCCAAAAATTTTTTCATGCATACATTGGGCCTGTCAAGGTGCGTGGGCTGTAGCTTATCCTGTTGAGTGTTTTGCCTATTTGATTAACTAGTTTAGCTTGGCTCTGGGGCGTCTGTTTGCAGAGATTTCCGTTTTTCTCCCCTATCAATGGTAGTCCTCCCAACCGCCCCACCCCCCTTTCACGTCTTCTTATTCTACAGTCGATTTCCCAAACATTAGCGTCGAGCAGCATATTGTCTAGACTGATGTGCGTGCACGTATGGGCTAAAGTGTTACAGTTGGTTGTGGAATGATGGCACGGGTTCTCCGAGCGCCGAAAAGCGGGTGACGTCCACAGGTTCGTGGAACCCCGGGGATATGCTGCATGGGAAATTCCCGAATCGAAGGCAAGGGTGTATCGATTGGCGCGGGAGCTAGCATGTTTGTGAAGCTTGTCAGGGTGTCTGTTGTGCAAAGCGTAAAAAATACTGTGTTTGAAAGGCTTTACTGGATATAAGCTAGTGGCCCTCTGAGGCTCGGGGAAGGCTTGGTGTGAGGAAGTGAAAGTTGGTCGGTATATGGAAGAGATGTGTCCCAATGTAAAAAATGTGGGTTGACAGAGGCCGACTGCACTGGGTTGTTTTGCAACAGTCGGGATAGTCCCAACACGGGAGCAGGGGGAGGGTGCATAGGTGGCACCCAGTTTCTGGTTATCGGCAATGCGTTTGTCACAAAGCAATGGGGGAAAATGAGGTTAGGGGTTAGGCGAGGTTTGGAGGATTATGTTGTGCTGTCAATCGTGGGTGCTTGCCGTTCAAGCGGGTCAGCGTTACCCTTGGGGTCAACCTCCAAGCGAATAATAATGGTCGCGATTGGTAAGTAATGATAGATCATGATGTGGGCTGTGTGGTTCTGGGGTAGTGGGAATATAAAACAGAAAAATAGTCTAGATTAGAAATAAAGATAGAAATAAATAAAATCAAAAAAAAAAATAAATAAATAAGACTAACAACAAGAGTGAAACTAAATTAAATGGGGTTCAATAATAATAGGGTTGTTTGGTCCTGGGTACACAGGTTAAATAAATAAAATGAAGGAGGACAATTAGTTGGAAAAAATTGAAGAATAAATGGGGAAATTAAAAATGGCAGAAAACTAGGGTCTTTTGCAACGTTGTGCATAATTTAGTTGGATGGTGTTGACTTGGGTCCAGCGAGGGGCATCATGTTGTCCTGCAGCTGTCATTTTTTGGGACTTCTTCATTAAAAATAATTGTGTAAGCGAAGGGGTGGTAATAATAATCTGGATTAATTTAACAATAATTTAGACAAAAGTAATTTAGATGGCATAACTGAGCATCACATTCCCGTTGGTTGGCTCCCTCAAAGTGTTGCCCCACTCAGACCGGGGGGGGGGGGGGGGTGCGGGGGGGGGTGGGGGCTCTCAGGGCGCGGGTGCCTGGGGGCGGGCGGGGGGTAGGGAGGAGGGGGGTGATGAGGCGGGGGTTTGATAGGGGGGGGGGGGGAGGGGGCGGGAAAAAGGGGGGGGGGGGGGGGGGGGGGGGGGGGGGCGGGCGGTATGGCAAGGCTTGCACGTCCGTTGATCTTCGCCCTGGTGGCGGTTTTTGGGGACAAATGGCAAGTATAGTAGAGTCAGGACTCATTTTTCCAATGGTTGGGGTTGTGTTTGAGGCAGCTTCCGTCATATGAGGGAGTTGGTCGTGGAGCTGTTTGATGAGTCAGAGGCACTTAGTGAAAGAGAATGTAAAGTCCTAAGCATGTGCGGATGGTTTTGGTTTTTGAGGGTGGACTCCGCTCACTTGAGGGAGTTAGCTTGAAACTGGATGCTTAGACATTTTTAAAATATTCGTGTGTGGAGTGATGGGATCAAGTGGAGTGTTTGTGAATTGGGCCCTTGTCCGTTATGATGAATATCGCTAGTATTATGGTGGTATTGTTGAGAGGGGCAGTGGCCTGTTGTGTTTAGTAATTGCATTGCGGGTCACAATGGGAATGTACTGTACTTGCTCTCTTGCCAGCTCCCGTTTAATTTTCCTGGCTGTGGAGCACAACCAAATTATTTTGGGTTGGATAAGGGCCATCTGGGGACAAGTAACAGCTTTCCAGCTTGTCTGGCCAAAGGTGGATTTTGTCCAAACGGGGCCCGATCCTGGCTGGTTTGGTCTCCGTTGGGTGTTTGGGGGTGGGCGTCAGGAAGTCTCCCAAATTGTCCTTCGTGTCTGCCCATTCAGCACGTCGGCCTTGAGTGCCAGTAGCTGCGGCGACACTCAGGTGACGTCAGCACCTTGCCTGATAGCCAATGGGGCTCCTGATAGCGTTGTTTTGGTTTTCTGGCGGGAAGGCGGTAGCCTTCACATTTTCGGCAACGAGAGCAAAACCGTGATGTCGTGTGAAATTTTCCCACCCATCCCACCCAAATGATAAATTTGTCTGGGATGGGGTAGGGTGGGGGTTTTGCCCTGAAGGGCGGCGCTCTTCGGGGGGGTGTAAAGCTTGGCCAGAATGAGGTAAGGCAGGCAGGGCCGGCGGGTTGGGGGTTACCCTGGCGGGATGGAGTAAGTGATTGTCACTTAGCATGAATTTACACAGGCTTCTGGTCAGGGTGCGGCCCTTGATGTTTGGACATGCGGTAGGCGGTTTTTTTTGGGGGAAAAAGGAAGTAGTATTAGTAGCGTCAGGACTCATTTTTCCATATGGTTTTGGGTTGTGTTTGTAGGCAAGAATTCGCTCATATGAGGGAGTGGTCTTGGAGCTGTTTTGATCGCGTCAGAGGCACTTAGTGAACGGAGAATGTGACGTCCTAGCCTGTGCGGATGGTTTTGGTTGTTGAGGTGGACTCGCTCGAATGAGGGAGTTAGTTTGAAACTGGATGCTAGACATTTATAAAATTAGTTGTGGAAGGTGATGGGATCAAAGTGGCATAGTGTTGTGAATGGCCCCCCCTTGTATAAGTTTATATGATGAATAATTGTTCGTATTATTTGTGGTATTGTTGAGATGGGCAGAGTAGCCTGTGTGTCTGTAATAGTAATGGCTTGCGGTTTTTCACCAATGGTATGTAATGTACTGCTCTCTTTTGCCAGCTAAACGTTTATTTTTCCTGGCTGTGGGAGAACCACAATTTAAAAAAATTTTTTTTGGGGGGTTGGATTAAGGGCCCCCCTCTGGGGACACCAATTTAGATAGGCAGTAGGGGACATGTGTGTACAATACACACCGGAAACACATACCCTTTAATTGGAGAATCCAACGTTAAATACTTTATCCCCTAGCTTTTTACGACTGGAGGCAGCTCTGCTGCAATATTTGTGTGGTCTATTCAACCTCTGGTGTATGCCTCATATGACCTTGATTACCTCATATGACCTTATTAACCTGGTAAACACCACGGGTTTTTTTAAAATGGGATGTATAGGGATGGAACCCAGGAAAGCCTCCCCACGAACATCAAAAGGCAAGATAGGCATCTAGTCTACTCTCCCCAAGGACAGATTCTGAACATGGACTACTTTCCCAGCGTTTTCCGGGATACACGGATGAGGTCAGAGGCTATGGCGGCTCATTGGGTGGAAGGTCGGCTCACCCCTATTCGGTGTATTACCTATGGTTGGATGTGGAGGAGATTTGAAGGAAAATGTGACTCGGGGGCACCAGCGTTGGGTTGGCAAGGAAGGAATGTACTTCTTGAGGAGTGGTGACGGGGGGGGAGGCCGGGAAGGAAGCGGCGGCGGGGAACGGGGGAGGCACTCCAGGGATACAAAAATAGTAAGAATAGGGAAGCGTGATAGGTGAAAGGGGGACACGGCAAAGTGGTATGAAGCGAAGATGCAACCTGAGCGGCGTGAAATTATGTTGGATAATTGGGTCTGAGCATCAGTTTTGCCCTGTTGTCCAAGGCTTTCGGCTCGCGAACAAACAGGGCACCCACCAAAAAAATGATGCTCCAGACACACTTATCCACACAATAAGCACTTTTAGAGCTACGTTAATTTTATCCTTTACATACATGGAGCATGTAACCTCAGTCGCCAGACAAACTAAGTTAAAAACATTTAAACAAACCTACAAATGTTGACCCTTGACCTTTCTGTGTTATAATTCACAATAGCCTGATTAGTCTCTTTACTGTTGAAGTTGTGGTTTGATTTGGGACTGTAATTATGCTTTAGTTTATCTTAAAATATTTGAAATTAATTCATTTTTCTTCGGGCGAGAATTCTTATGTGGCAAGAAGTAGGAAGGAAACAATCCATTATGAATTTCATTACCGTAACAAGCAATTAAATGCCAAAAGCATTGCTTCTACATGGTTTCAGGCTGGCGATTAAAAGAATGTATAGTGATTCAGGGGATGCTTGAATTGTACTACAGGTGCAATGAAATTGGAATTGGCCAAATCTACAACAACGTCACTCCCCTCACTTAATATCAAATTCAAGTACATTGTGTGTGCTGTCTATCAGCAGAAGAAATTGATCTTTACATGAATTTTTTTGTACTATTGGGATGTGTATGACAATTTTATAAAAAAAAGGTCAGGTTATTCCAGTTGGATTGTGACACAAGTTCAAGTGTTCTTCTCTTAGGTAGGACGAGGTAATGTCAATTCAACATTGAACAAGTTAAAGTGCAATTTGAATTTTCAATTTTTTTGCTTTTTTATTTGGAAATCCAAATGATGTTACAATATCATTTTTTTTGTGTCGTCTGCAAGAATTGCAGGAAGGCCACATAGGGATGACTATTACTCTGGTCGTATGTCTGTGTCTGTGGTCAAAAAGGGGAAAAAGGAAAACAGGGAAAGCAGGCACGAGAGGGACAAACGAAAGGACAAGAAAAGTTTAGGTACCGGTCGAAAATGATTTTCGTTGCATCTGGCCCGTCAACAACTATTTTTTGTTACGCAAAGACTTCATTGCGGTTTAATTGCATTGGGCCTGTTCTTACCGGAAAATGACGCCATGTGTTTCGTTGCACCGGGCGTCTTCCCGGAAAATGACGCGGATGTTGTCGTTGCACCTGGGCCGTTTCCAGGGAAAATGACGATGTTTTTCGTTGCATTCGGGCCGTTATTGACTCTGGAAATGATGCGATGCTTTTCGCTCTGCATTTGGGCCGTATTGCCCGCAGAAGGCGCATGCTTTTATCAGGGGGGTGACACTGTACAAATGCCCATAGACAATTCGATTTCGATGGTGATAGCGCAACCGTTTCGATAACTTATTGGCGTTTAATTATGCATAAACGTATTCATGAAGTAAACCGGGCGCATGAAGTAGCATCATAGCGCCACGCACGACTTATGATGTAGCGTAAAATAGCGCCCCTACGACTGCCGCGAACTATAAGTCCAATTTCATGCAGATAGTGTGCATCCATTTATTATTTATTTTATTTATTAGTTACCATGTTTTTTATGCATTTTCACGCGGATTGTTTTTAGTTGCACATGGCCGTCTTTCCGTGGTAAATGGAGGGATGTTTTTCGTTGCAACTGGGCTGTCTTTCGTAAATGGCGCGAGGTTTTTCGTTGCATTTGGGGTGTCTTCCGGGAAATGGCGCGATGTGTTGTTTTGCATCTGGGCCGTTCGTTATTGGATTACGCTATCTAATCCTTGTGACGGGGAAGGAAAAAAGAAAAACGGCCGGATGCAATGAAACGCAAGCTTTTGGCTCTCGTTGCATTTGGGCGTTTTAACAATAAAAATAGATTGCTTTCCTGCATTTGGGCCGTGGCCGGCCCAACCCAAACACAAAAACGGACCCGGTCCTGGTTAGGGTTAATTATGCCATGCAGTGAGAAGTTTAGTAAGGGCTTACGATGATTGATGTAACTAGGTGGAAAGGAGGGGGCGGGGTGGCGGGGGTGACATGTTGGTGGATTTCATGTGACCTTGGTGACCTCATGTGACCTTGGCCGGTCAAATGTTAACCCATAGTATTATTGCATGCCGTGTGCGTGTTTCGTAAGGGCTAGGATGGTGTAACTTTGGGGGCAAAAGGGAAAAATATTATCTTTTCGGCTCGCTCTCTGGGTGGAGGGGAGGGGGGTGGGGTGGGGGGGGAGGGGGGAGGGGTTACATGTGGTGGGGAACTAATGGACCTTCGTGACCTTTGGACCAATTCACAACCCGTGACGGCAGACGACACTCGCGGTCCGGGGACCGACGATGTATTTTTTTTCTTTCTTTATGTTATACAGAGCCATTAAAAAAGGGGCAAAAGTTAAGTTGTTTTTAGTGATTTATTAAAACTACTATTGCAATACATATTTCCAGAGAAAATCTTAAGTTGAATGTCCTTTATCCTTTACATCAGATTGGTCTTCAATAATAAAGACTGAAAATTTCAGCTAAAATTTGCTCACGACGAAGCACAAAAGCGTCATGTGCGTGCACAAGTGAATGTGCAGTAGCTTGCGGTTTGTCAGAAGAAATTCCCATCAAAACATACTGTAGCCAAGTCTTTTTGTCAGTAGCTCTGATATGGTCTTCAGGCAAACCACAGTCACCTGAAGGAACCATTTCAAGAGCCACTGACTCTCAGGAAAGACAAATCGAGTTATCCTAATACAGGCAGCACACAGATGCATTCCATGGCCATCTATCATACTCTACAAACCTATTCGCATGATGAAGTGTATGGTTCCCCAGAATGTGGGGTTTGTGTGTGTGGTCATTGCGTGATTGACCAAACTTGTGGACTTTCTGTTCATGCTGCTTGGCAGGCCTGTTGAACTTGTTATAAATTAAAAAGGTTTCAAAGTTGGGACCTTAACAATTCATAAGCTTAAATCATCCACTCAAGCAGAAGACAGAAACCAAAGATTCAGAAAATCAAACAAAAACTTATATTAAACTTCTATGCTGATAGTAGTGTTTCATTGCCCACTCCCTTAACTATCTGCAAATCAGAGGTTCACATCCTTTTGAATAGGTTAAGGAATCCTTAATTTCCCATTGGCCAACCTGTTTACCCACACCAGTACACCATTCAGTACGCATAACTGTTTGACGGGGCCGCTTAATTGACGCGCAACAGGAACTCGGCTTTCCTGTCTTCTGTCAAGTCCAACCTTGGACGCTGGCTTTAACTGAGCATGATATACATGCTGGGTGTTATTGCTGTATGTAGTTAGTTCTTTTTCCACTGCCATTGGCAGAGGAAGCAAAATCACCAGGGCAGGACATGGAGATATTGTGGGTGGGGTAGGAACCTCAAGAAACTTCAAAATAAGTGGTTTAGATATACGTAAAGAATACATACCATGTATTTATCGTGACCCACATCTCCCAAACCTAGCTAAAATGTTGAGATTTTTACACATCGAACTGTAGGCTACATGTAATTAGGATTGAAGGAAAATTCTAGAAAAAAATAAAAAACTTAAAAAAAGCAAAAAATAAAAAAAATAATGAATTTCATTTTTAATATTTTGTGTATGTGAGATTATCAATGTAAAGATGCCATGGCGGAAATTTTTTGTGTCAAAAAATAGGTGATAAAGTAGTGGTGTCTATACCAAAAGTATGAAATTACAATCACAGAGCCTCACAGTGCCAAGAATTGCCTTTGATTGAGTATTTAAAAAAAGATTTTGTGACCTTAGAAACAACTTGATTAATGGTGCACACATAAAAAGACATACAAATCTTGACTTTCAGATTGGTTTTTTAAAAGTTCATTTTAATATTTTGTTATTTTATTGATTTTTTTCTGGTGGGTACTGGGTAGCCGGGGACAATAATTAAACACTGATACTGTGTGTAATTGTTTCATATGGGAGCTTACAAAGAACTGTGAAGGGAGCATTTTTCAAAACATTGTATGCAGCACCAGAAGCATGCGACATTCAGAGATCTTTGAAGGTGTGTGTACGCAACAGATAGTGACCTAGGGTGCTACAAATTACCAAATGCTATTTAGAGCGGGGCTGAAGTGGAAAAGGTTTGATTTTCCAAAGTACAGCACCTATTGCCTTCATATTGGTGAGATTATAGAACTTGTGGTACAATAATTTCACCAATAAACAATGGCGAATTGTTCATGGTGCTATGGTTAACGGAGGCCATATTGCTTTTTAAAAGGTGACTTGCGCGCAGTCTTTCAAGTAAACAGTTTGCCATATTGTAACAATACTTGGGTATTTAGGTTATCAACATGTTTTTAAATTTTAAAGAGCCAAATTTCACTTGAATGTTAAATACGCGAGAAGAAGAACTGGACCCGAAAAATAACAAAATGTGCATTTGTGGGAAAAAAGTAAAAAAAAGTAAAAAAAAAGTATAAACATTGATTCGGTTCCATGGTTCCATTACTGAATCAAAACGTCCCTCTGTAAAAATATGGAAATACATATCATTGACCCATATTCCAAATTTCAGCTCAAACGGACATTGCGTTACTGAAAAAATCTGCGCGCACCATATCAAAACGCGACAAATCGCAACATGCCGAAATATCCATTTTAAATCTAGAAACACTGAATATTTAAATTATGCTGAAAATATGCAAATTAAACTTTTAAAAAGCTCACTAAAATGTGCAGCAATATTTTTACAAAGTATATCATCAATGTCAATGGAATAAAACGGCTTATTTTCTGTATACTTCATATTTATGTGCAATTTTTTTAAATATCACGCCCTAAAAACAAAATACAAAAGAAATGTACTGCATACATTTGTATAGGAAGAATATATGTTCGCTTCAATTTTGCGTCACCTTTTCTGATACGATAAGCCGTAACTCTGGAACCCAATATCCGATTTGAACCAAATAAAAAGCAATTTAAAGCTAAGATTTCAAAGTTTGCTATACTTAAGTCTCAAAAAGGTGTCCAAACTCCAAAATTCACCAAAAGACGACTTCAGCCCCCCTTAATGGATAAAGGTCAATGCACTTTGCTAAATAGGGATTTCCCCTATAAATTCAATATATCATGACATACAGCAGCTTTACTTGCCATACACTTACACTCTTATATTCAGGTGACTGAGTCTTTAGCAAGCAGCTAGTGATGCCCCAAGGTAGAGGTAAAAAGTCAGACGTTGCCAAAGTCAATTTCTATTTCAATTCTCTTTGTAGCATTTGCTGATTCCCATTCACTCCCATTTCATTTGTTTCCTTTTCCTGAATGTGATATGTATTATAGAAGTAAATTCATTTAGTCACCAACCAGTCAGTTTGAATGACACCGGGCAATCCCTCGTGGAAACTCGCTCATTGGCTGCGCGTGTTCTTATCTGGGGTTTCATGACTGAAAAGGCAAGATTTTTAACATTTGTTTTGATTTTTTAACATCTGCCAAACAGAAATCCTTATTTGCATGTGTAATAGTACTTGAATTTAGTAGGTATTGGTATGTGCATGCACGGCACCTGATGCATGCCATTCTATGTTAATTAGCAATCTTACAAAACTCATTTTGGCCTTCGGTTTAGTGCTCGGCCCGCTATGGAAGAGAACCACTTGCAAGGAGCCCAAGTTCAGTTCACATGTCTTGCAGGCATCTTTACATTAAATTCAGCGATCGGAAGTAGGGGCCCCATTAGCTATATTTAGATACCCATAAAGGAAGTAATAGCTTAGGTGAGTGTGAGGGTCCGTAAGGTGATGCAGCTAGCTGGATGACCACAGACCCGGGGAAAGCAGATTTTGAGGTCAATGGTGCAAATTAATTTGACATCATTAATTTGGTGAACAATTCTGTTGCTGTCTACCAAGCTAGGGTGGAACAGCATATTACATTATTATAGGTTGAAAGGTTCAGAAGTTCCAGACAGGTTGGCAAATTTGATCATGGTCAACAATGGGCAGAAATTAGTACTAAAATTATGTGAATTAACTAGACTAGGCACCGGAGTTCTGCGCGATCGCGCAAAACGCGCAAAAAATCGCGAATTTTTGGGTCTATCACGATTTTGTTGGTCCATCGCGAATTTTCACGATTTTGTAAAAAAAACACCTTTTTTAATGTTAATTTGCCAATAAACAAACACAAACTGGTTATTAAATCATTATTATGCAAACGTCGGCAAAAATTGATGACTCACAAAGCTTCCAATAAGTGCAAAATATAGTCCAAATGTATAAATAAATCCTAGCGTAGAACCCTACCTCTAACCTTGATTAAAAAAAAAAAAAAAAAAAAATGTCTACCAAGCTAGGGTGGAACAGCATATTACATTATTATAGGTTGAAAGGTTCAGAATAGACACCAAGATCCAGACAGGTTGGCAAATTTGATCATGGTCAACAATGGGCAGAAATTAGTACTAAAATTATGTGAATTAACTAGACATAGCAAACATATATCAGATAAGGGTTGCATAGATGCCAAACCTAAATTCTGATGACTGTTCAGTAAAGCTTTTAAATCCAAAAAATTGTGAAAGACCTATCCAGCTTAGAAGTTGATTAACCTGGTGTATTTGTATTAAAAATTTGTTAAATCTGTTTCAGATTAGAAGTTGACATGGATAACATTAACATGGCCGACCTGATCCAGATTAACGGTTGACAGTCCTGATATAGCGAAAAATTAAAGACTGTAAAAAACCTGTTTTAGCTCGGAAGATGGTTAACTTTTTATCCACATTAAATTGGACAATCAAGAATAGGGTCTGCAAACTTGATCGTTCAGAGGTATTGATTCAAAAAAAAAAATAAGGTTGGTATTCTCAGATTGTAAGTTTGGGTTGCCACTTTCTAATTTGGATCAAGTTGTTCAATGCTCTGATTTTGGATCCGGTTTGCCAATCTCTAATCTGGATCCGTTTGCCAATGCTCTAATCTGGATCAGGTGGGCCAATTCCTCCCTAATCGGTAGAAGCTTGCAATCTCTATCGGGATCAGTTTTGACATCCGAACTGGCCTCAAGTTTCAATCTCTAATCGGGATCAGGTTTGCCAATCTCTAATCAGGATCAGGTTTGCCAACTTCTGATTCGTGATCAGGTCTTGCCAATCTCTGATCCGGGATCAGTTTTGCCAATCTCTAATCAGGATCAGGTTTGCTAATCTCTAATCTGAATCAAGTTTTTCAATCTCTAATCTGGATCAGGTTTGCCAATCTCTAATCGGGATCAGGTTTGCTATCTGTAATCTGGATCAGGTTTGCTAATCTCTAATCTGGATCAGGTTTGCTAATCTGGATCAGGTTGCTAATCTGGATCAGGTTTGCTAATCAGATCAGTTTGGCTATCAGGACAGGTTGCCAACCTCTAATCATCATGTTTGTAAGCTTAAAATGCTAGCTAAAAAGATTAAGCAAATTCCTCATTTGGACTTATATGGATTTGGATATATGGATTAACTTTGTGAGTTCTAACCTGGATTGATTCCACATAAGGTATGCACACTTCAGATTTCATGTATACTTCATGTGAACTTGCAAACCATGGTTATAAAAACTCTCAGTAGATAAATTTCTGCTCCACCGGAAATGTCAATTCTCAAAGTGACTGCGCAATTTCACCCATCCGTATGTTTGTTTGATTAAAAACTGACCGACGTTAAAATCCAATTAAATAGCAGGAATCCCATCCTTTCTGCTAGTGATGTTGGGCCTGGTACAAACACTTTCATGGTTCTGTAAATTATGAATTTTTTAACAAAGTGTAAATTATATACATTTCCGATTTTGTGAAAGAAATAGAATACAGGTGAAAAAAGATGGAAGACAGTCTGCTTGCACAAACATGTCTTTTCTGCCATTCAAAGTAACATTGCAGACCAAATCAAATGGTCTTCTTCATATGATGCAGCAGCTAAATGTTTTTGAAATTGGTGGAGCCAGCTCTCTGTTGACTGGTTGGGATTTGAATTTGGTAATTGGTCATGGAAATAGTCATGGATGTTTAATATTTGCGATTTTTGGCCATCATTTGGTGATTAGTGGGGCAGGAAGTGAGTTGTAGCGAGTAAGGTAGACGCATGTGGGGTATGTGGGAAGAGATAAAGCAATTCATGTGGTGTGATAAATGTGGGACTGGATCCATGGGAGATGCCATCAAAGATGAAGAAGTGACCCCTAGTTTGGCAAGAGATTTGTGTGTAGAAGATGTGAGAAGGCGCTTCGGATGGATGTGGACAGGATGAAGTGTGTGTTGGGGTGGAGTCAGTGAAGCAGTTCACATACCATAGGGGATAAGGTTTTTGTGGGGTGGTGGCTGTGAGGTGGCTGTGGACAGCGAGAGTGAGGGTATGGGTGGTGACGTTAGTGAAGTGGGGAGTTGTTGCAATGGGAAAAGATATCCTTGAAGATGAAGGAATGGTGTAAATATCTGTGTGAGATCAGTGATGCTGTAGGAGTGAGACTTGTTCCTGAGCGAAAATGAGATGGGAATTTTGAGAAGTACAGAGAGAGCAATGAGAGAGCGATGTGTGGTGTGAAGTGATGGACAGGATGAAGACCTGAGGACTGGATGCAAATGTTGGGTTTGGAATAGGCGGTGGACCCGTTGGCGAAGGCGAATAGTTTACGTTGGTATGGGCCTAGTATGGGCATTTGTTGATGAGGATGACGAGCTGTGTTAAACGGGCCTTTGATTTCGGGTGAGCGGTTTTGAGGATGAGGGACGTCCAAAGAAGACATGGAAGAAACAGTGGAGGAGGATAGTAGGAGGTTGGGTTGATGATGGAGGATGCAATTGAATCGGGTGAAATGGCAGGAAGGAGTCAGGGCGGTTGCCGCATGTGGAGGTGAATCCGGCCACCCCCGTTGACGGGGACAAAACCGGATTTAAAACTTTGGTTTAGTAGTAGTCATATTATTTTGATTTCCTTTGGCATTCTCGATCCTGGTGTATTTGTTTTGAACATGTTTGGAACGCAACACTATTAAGCCCATGAGTATGGGTGGCTTTAATTGCAGGCGGTGTATCGTTTAAGTGCTAAAAATAAGTCTTGTTTAGAAGAGGCACGTTAACAATTTTTAACACAACACCACTGGTATTAGTCACGTTGTAAATCCTCAATCAATTATTCAACCCCATTGGCAGTAGTTACGTGAAACAGCTTTTTGCCGATCAATGGGCACTTTTTCATCAATAATATAAGTACATACCCTTTCTTCTTTGGTGCCAACATTGTTCTTGTTTGGTGGTGATTTTAATTAAATCCTTTCCTGGCCAATTCTTGCAAGAAATTATTGTGGCAAGATATTTTTTTTTACCAGTTACAAACTTTATTGGACTTTAGACTCTGAATTAGTTTAAGAGAATTGTATACTGCATGGTAGAGGAACTTTATTAGAAATTTTATCATTTAGATTAATGTTTCCCAATCCAATAGCAAAGTTACAAATCTTTTCCATTTGAACCATTGGCTTTGGTATTTGTTGCTTTAATCTTGAGAATGCAAATTTGATCTCTCAAAAAGAAATTCTGTAATTCTTGTGAAACTGTATGAAATTAACAAACATTTTGTCCATACATGGAACAATCACCAGAATCCACCTTGAAAAATATTTTAAAGGATCTTTGTTGAAATACACAATAATGGTTTGAATCCAACAGTCCATTAATCTGGTGGAACTTTTGAAATTGTAATTGGAGTGACAAATTTGTTTCATAACATTATTCTGTGCCTCTTGGTGTGAGGAAATTGGGCAATCTCTGGATAAACGCTGCTCTTAGGTGCTGTCTAACCTTAAGATGTATCAGGCAACACGCTTTGTAGCTATCATGAGTCGATGGCCAACACCTTCCAGGCTTGTGGACTTGAAATATCGAAGGATCTCTTGGCTGCTGCGATACTCTTGAAGGATCTTGTAGTTGAAACTAGTTTTCTTTAGATGTCCTTTGGCTTTAAGGGGCAACGAGAGAATTCACATATCAGGTGTCCCTTAAAAATCGAAAGTACTAAATTTTGCACTGGTTTAAAGCTTCCCGTCAAATATCCCACCTTGAAAGATGAAGCTGAGAAGTAGTTCTTTGATACAAAAATTGTGAAATTTCTATTTGTATGTAGGAGCAAATACGAAATTCAGCCTATGTTTTGTATGAATCTACAAATCAAATCACCATTTTTCTCTTTTCAGACATTCTGTGCCAAATACAAAGGTAAGAAATCTATTGGAGTTCTAATCCTAATAATAAATTACCTCTTATGACACACTATTTGGTGTGCCTCAAATCTCTCATTGCCCTTTAAATAATTCCCCTATTTTGAATATTAATCTTTATAGAAGATGTACTGTATAGCATAGTTCCTCCATTATGAAAAAACCTTTGAAAAGTACACTAGAAAACTGAAGGCACCATTTTTCTCCCAGTGATTTTCATAATTTTAAAGTTGTGGTAAGGAAAAAGAATGACACCGAAGGGTCAAATTGGAGCCTGTGCCTGACTGTCAAGACCCTACTTTGTAAGCAATAGAAACAGGAAGGATCAAGGATGTTGACACCATTGGTTGGACATTGTTCACTACTACATTTCTTTAAAATCAAAATAAAGGAAAGTAGAAAAATGTATGAGGACGTACTTGACAACCATAGAATTTAGATTTTACCACCCATTATATAGTATAATTTGTGACAGCTGACAAATTGAAATGTTGATACAAAACTAGCCTCTGGTCCGTGTTGGTTCTGTGTAAAAATTAAGGAATCCACCTCTTTGATGTATGAATGTGGTAAAGAAGAGAAATTTTTGCAAATAATTTCATTACAATCAATTCTTGTGTTACAATACAGCATCTGTAAAAGGATTATCGCTCTCTTCTTTCTATACGGATTCCATCACATGTCCATGTTAGATCATGTTAGCTAATGTACACTTTGCCAGCTTGTCTTGCCAAAGGTGATTTTGTCCAACGGGCCCGCTCCTGGCTGATTTTGGTCTCCACCCTTTGTGGGTGGGGGTGGGGTCAGGAAAGTCTCCCAAACTTGTCCTTCGTGTTGCCTTTTCAGGAATCGTCGGCTGAGTGCCAGTCGCTGCGGCGGCACTAGGGTGACGTCAGCACCTTACAGCCAATGAGGCTTCACCGATCGCGTTGGTTTGGTTTCTGGCGGGAAGGTGTGACAGACTTCGCAGTTTCGGCACGAGGCCGAAGAGGGACCAAGACCAGTGGGACGTGTGAAATTTGCTTCTTACTTTGCGAGAAAAATACCTTGCTGGAACTAATTTTGATGACAAAACTAAAAAATCCTCGCTTCCTCTAGGAAATAAGGGCCATCCGGGGCACAAGCCGAGTCCTGGAGCGGAGAGGATCTGTGGGGAAAAGAAAAACCGTTAGTTTGAGTTCTTCACGGGGCCAGGGCAAGCTGAAGTAGCGGGTTGGATGGGTGAACGGGAGGTCCACGATGGCCTACCCCAGGTGAGTTCAGATCGTTCCATGACATGAGTGTGGTTGTGGTAACATTCCAATTTGGTCGTCGGTTTTTAAGAATTTTCACTGTATGGGAGGGTCGTTACCTCTGTGTTGGTGGTGGTTATGAGGGGGTTTTGTGCTGTTTCCAGGGTAAAAAGATTTGGCAGCTTGCAGGGCAAAAAAGCCATTGCGTAACTTCCGTACTCGCGCCAGTCATGGTCAGAGCGGGTACGAAAGGAGGTCTGGAAAGGGCGGGGGTTCACTCAAAAAATAAATAAATCTAGATATATTTATGCATTAATTGGGGCCTTGTAAAGGTGCGGGGGCCGTGAGCTCACCTGTGTGTCCCGATTGATTAACTAGTTAGGTTGGCTAGGGGGCGTCTGTTTGCAGAGATTTTTTCCGTTTTTTCTACTCCCATCACTGGTAGTCACAACCCCCACTTTCGTCGTTAAATACGGGTCAGATCCAAAACATTAGCGTGCTGAGCCGCCATTTACTAGGACCGTGTGCGCGCAGGGAGTAGAGGGCACTAAAAGTACGGTACCGTTGGGTGTGGATGAGGCGTTTTCCCAAGCCCGAAAAGGGTGGGGTGAAGTTTCACAGGTTCGTGAAAACCGGGAGAATCTGCATGGAGGAATACAGATAAGGCAATTGTATCGATTGTTAGTAAGCTAGCATGTTTTGAGGCTTTGTCAGGTGTTTATAAAGCTGGTGTGGAAAATGCCCGTTTAAAATTCTGTGGGTTAACAAAAGAGATTCTGTAATGAGTACAGGGCCTCTTACGCGGGGATCTGCTTGGTGAAAGTTGGTTAGACCGACTGCTGTTGGCGTTACACGGCCGTCGGTGGGATAGTCTCACAACAGAGTGCATGTGGTGTGCGGTTTCGTGTCAAGAGCTGCGAATAGGTCTAGGTTAGGGGAAAAGTTGGGGAATTTGTTCTTCGGTGCATGTGGTGCTTTCAAATCGTGTGGGCTTGGCCGCCAGCGTTAAACTTGGGTTCACTCCAGAGAATAATAATGGCGTAGCAATGTTATTAGTATTGATATTATATTTATTAATGGGTGTGTGGTTCTGGTTAGTGGGATTAAAAATAAAATAATAGATAAATAATCAAAATAATCAAAAAAAAAAAAAAAAAAAAAAAAAAAAAAAAAAAAAAATGAAATATTTTCTTTTTTCAAATTATTTAAAATAATTAAAATAGTGTGAATTAAAATTTTAAAATAGGTGTACAGAATAATGGGTGTTTGGTTCCTGGGGCCAGAAATAAATGAAATATTTTTTTTTTTTTTTAAAAAAAAAAAATAAAAAAAAAAAAAAAAAAAATATATAGAATCTATATATTATGTATATAGTGAAGTAAAATTAAATATAAATTAAATATAATAAATGGGTATATAAAATGGGCGATAACATAGGTCGATTATAGTGGTGGATGTGAGGTGGCCAAGGGAGGTGCCTTCCTTCATGTTGTCCTGGCAGCGTAATGTTGGGGTTCCTTTCATTAAAATAATTGTAAGCATATGGATATACTAAACTATAATTAGGCCGTACAGTAAATTTGCGGCATAAACAGGGCATCACCATTCCAGTTGTTGGCTCCTCAAGTTGTTGCTCTCAGAAAGGGTGGGGTGGGGGGGGGGGATGGGGGGGGGGGGGGGGGGGGGGGGGGGGGGCGGGGGGGGGTATTTTTTTAGGGGGGGTGGGGGGGGGGGGGGGGGGGGGGTGTATGGAAAGGGCTTGGACTCCGTGATCTTCGCCCCTTGGTGGCCGGGTTTTTTGGGGAAAAATGGCAGTGTAATATAGTAGCGGCAGGACTCATTTCATATGGTTGGGTTTTTGTGTTTGAGGCCGAAGAAAGATTCCGCTCAATATGAGGGAGTGGTCTGGAGCTGTTTGAGCGAGTCAGAGGCGTTAGTGAAAGAGATATGTGACGTCCTAAGCCTGTGCGGATGGGTTTTGGTTGTTTTAGGGGGATCCGCTAGCATGAGGGGAGTTAGCTTTGGAAACTGGATGCAGACATAAAATTGTTTGTGGTTGTGTGATGAGAATCAAGTGGAGTGTTGTGATATGGGCCCTTTGTAGTTACGATTGAATAATTGTGGATTATTTGTGGATTGTTGAGATGGGCAGGGGCCCTGTTGTGTCTAGTAATGGCAGTGCTTGTTACACTGGTATGTAATGTACTTTTGCTCTCTTTGCCAGTCCACGTTTAATTTCTTGGCTGTGAGCACCACCACATTTGTTTTTGTGTTGGTTGAGGGCCCTCGGGACCCAAGAATGTAAAATAAAACCATAGTGAAAATTAGATTAAGTTGTACATCTTTTGCTGTTAATGTTTGATCGTATTCTCAACCTGTGATATGCAAGCAAAAATACTGTATTGTGTCGATTGTCACCCTCCATATTTCATCAGTTCTCTCATTACCAACTTGAATAGGATATAGGATTATGGCTGTACAATAATCATTTCAAGGGCAACTGTCTTACTTGTATGTAATATGCAACATGAGAAGATTGCCCTATGTATGTATGTTGCCACTGATTCCGCTTAAGGTATAGACGGTTTGAACACATCTTAGCTTTGTCCCATTTGATCAATTGACCTGCTGCAAAGCTTTAAAGGTTCCCCCCACCTGATAATATATCGTTGCGGTTGCTGAAAAGACATCGCCAACATGCCTTAATTTCAAAATTTCTTATGAATTCATTGTCTGTAGTCGAGCATTAGTCTTACAATATTACGTGCGTACTGTACACATGATTAGCGTCTGTAAAATTGGAAATGATCTATAAACTGAGAGAAAAACACAATGTTTCTAATTAAAGGTGTTTGTTATATGTTTCGTCCAGTGGGAAAACAAAATTGCAGTTTTATGATAGATTGCGGTTTAGTGCAACACCCTATTAATACTGTGCTAATAATATTGATTGGGTTAACCATTAACAACGGCAATTTTGAGCAATGATTTGAAAGTTAAACTTTCTGGAAGATCACTACTTGGTTAAATCGGGGAGGGGGTCCCAGACTATCGAAACAAGTACCTTTAATGGAGAATTATAGTCACTCGGAGATCAAAATATTTTTAGTTTTGTGATGTCTGGAAAGCAGGGGCACTAGGAATTGCCTTGTGTGTCTGTGTGTTGTACATGATATTTGTGTCCGTGATCAACGTGTTTAACCCTAAACATGATTGCCCACTGCTCCGCACCTACGTGTGCACATTTGCATGGCACTGGATACCTAGGTGGGGTCTTTGGAAGTGTTCCATGTTTGGTGAGTCATGTGACTTGTCCCCATTCACAAACAGCAACGGCAGGACAACACATGGTCATGTTTTTTAGGTTGGGACACATTGTGTCCACTTCTACCTCTCTTGCGAAAATTCAACCTCTCTATAAAACGAACATGCAAATTAAAATGTCGTTATCAGAAGCATATGAAAGTATATATTTTCTGAAAGTTATAGGTGGGGCATTACACTTACGCATAATGGAATGATTCTACAGTGGTTGTCACTAAATTAACAAGGTGAATGTTGATGAAAAACAGACAAAGTAGTTTTAAACTCGATTTTGTTTTTCTTTCATATTCTTATGCAGGATATTGAAATAAAATGGACGGTATTTTTTGTGATGTGGAAAGAACGACCTTTCAAGCAATCTATTATTGTTGGAATATCTCGGGCCCAAATTAATTTTATAGGGTGTTCAAAAATTTGTTTCGATTCGGGGTAAAAAAAACAATTTTGTGTCAAATATTTTATTATTACCTACAATGTTGATTTTAATGGTGGGTTATGTTTTTGAGGTCATTAAATCCATTTTTACCGGTTCGAACATTTCCACCTTTGTTTTCACAGGAAAAAATGGCACTTTTTACCAAATTCAGGTGAGGGCGCTGTTCATGTCAAAGTCCGCCATCCTTGTACATATAACTAATGTTTCATAGGTACAGGATTAAATACCTAGTGACCACATAAACTTTTTCTGAAATTTTCAGGCGAAAGTCTTTTATTGACCATTGCACCATTATATCATTTAAAGAGTGTAATGTATGAAATGCTATAGGAGGAAGTGCGTTTGACCTATGTTCCAATTCAAATAAATTTATTGAATTATTTAATCTTGAATTGGCAAATTGGTCTGAAACCTTAATAATAAGGATTACCATTTATGGAAATACATCAAAATTTATGTAATCTGAACGTGGTCCATTGAAAATGTACCACACGCAAATCGCATCCACCGCACAGATCCACCGCCACCCCGGGCTAATTAAGTTTAATGAATTGTGTGTGCTAAGTTGGTCTGCTGTTTTGTTTTGTTGTTTTGGGATGTTATTAAACAATAATTTTGAAGGACTAATACATTATTTATAAAATGAAGCCCCAAATCATTACATTTTGTTGGGTGTTGCAAAGGATCTATGACAAGACAGCAAGAAAATGGATCACAAAACCATAAATATGTTGACAAAACCACCATTTTTGGGTGCCCACATTAAAACAACGACCACATGTGATAGTGAACACGTATTTTTTAAAATGTCAAAATTTATACATTTTAAAAAAAAAAAAAAAAAAAAAAAAAATGGATTGATTTTTTTTTTCAAAAACAGTGCCGTAACCTGGGGGGTCTGGGCACCCCTGGTCACAACCACCCCATGAAATTGTGTGTGTTATAACTTACAGATCTATCAGCATTGTGAAAGGATTAATATATATGGTCAGGGAACTATAACTCAAGGAATAATTAGATAATATTCATATAAGTTAGTAGGAGGACTACTGGGGTTACTGTTATAGGAATATGTAATTAGTAAGATAATAAAACATTTATTGCAATTATGACAAGAAGTGCCATGTTTCTGTGCCTATGGGGCCACGGGGGAGCGATTGAATTTCCTAGATTGCACTCATAAAGTACTATTGTATGTTTATTTGCAGATCCACATGCCATTGCCGGCGGTCAATCAGTTCATCATTAGTAAGACACAATGCTCGTATGCTTCATATTGAATATTTATACAGGGTGAGTGAGACAATTAGGAAGATTCAATAAAAGGAGAGCAGGAGGGGGATGGTGAGTGTGTGTGTGTGTTTGTCTGTATGTGCGCTTGTGGCATGGGTGTGTGTGTATCTACACAGCTAATGGGACACAATGAGTTCTACAGTAAAATGTGGTTTCAAACATACTTGGTGTCTGCAAGACATAAATGCATATAAACTTAAGCGATGTTAACACTGGGCCCCAAAAGTCGAAGTGGAATTTGATTGGTGTCATCGATTTCACTTTTTGCTGACGTGTAAACACGCAGAGTCCCCGTCGTAATCGATAAGTTGCTATTAGAACTTTTTGAGTGCATTTTGACTGAAACATATAATCGATTTCATGTCCAATGGTCGTAAAGAGCGTCGTCGAGTGCCAAATTGTGTAAAAAGTATTTCAATACGGAAATGAATCGACAATTCTCATTATAGTGACGAGTTCACACCCATCAGAAAAACGTTTTACACAATTGGGCACTAGCCCAGTGGTGGAAATAAGTGCACCGCCTCGTGCATTTCCGGCTTATCACCATGCATTGCAAGCAGACTGCAAGTGATGCTGCAAACAAACCATTTCTCCTTTTACTCCCTATAAAAACACCCACCTCCATGACATGAATGGCAGAAGTGGTCATTCCAAAGGAAAGAATTCAGAATAGGCGTGCTTTTTGTCTTCATTTTCCCCTCTACTTTTGTACGTTAGTTTTGATAACCCTAATAGGCCTCCCTCCTTAATTTCACCAGAGAAAAGCTAATCACGGCCGCCGAGAGAAACCCAAATTTAGTAGAGGGCCGCCAATGTTGAAGATCGAGCGAAATCTTCATTGAACCGGAAGCTCCAACAGAATAATTATTTTATGTGAAAGCGACATTCGAAATTGATTTCAGTGTAACAACCTACTACTCGAATTATTTATTGCTAATCCTCATTCGTATTCATGAAAAATATCGGATTCAATTTGACTTTTCTCTAGTGTAAACGTGCTATTAGTTCACACTTGGGGTTTAAGGGTCATCGTGGTACCCCGGTTTGGAATCATAAACAAAGACGTTTGAATAGTTAGTATGTACTTATCACACACAAATGTCCCATTTCTCAAGAGGAGAATTACAAAGTTGTGACATTGTGGTCATTCTGCAATATGGACGTTTTAAGTTCACAAAAAACAAAGTGTGAAAAAAAAGCTATCGACAAACGGGAATTTTCCCAAAGTGGGACCTTCCAATAGTTTAGTTAGTTAGTTAAACCAAAGTTTTAAATCCGGTTTTGTCCCGTCACCGGGGTGGCCGGATTACACCTCACACTCAGGCAATACTGCTGTGTAGGATTTATTGGAGCAAAAGATAATTGACTGGATGCACTTCCTGACGCCAATCAACGTTTCAGCGGTTTTGGTTGGGCCTAGCCTTGGGCAAACTATGGCCCATCATTACAAGGCAGCTTGGTGTGGATGTCGCCAAGCTCTTTTCCAGAGCTGACGCCCTGAGGTAGATCTTCTTTTTCATGCTACCAGGGAACCAGCTACCCTCCTCAAATCAGATTCCTTAGAAAAAATCGAGGGGGGGTGATGGTTTTAGCCGCCGAAAACTCGGCCTGGGACAGGTAGTACTGGTTACCAGGATTTACCAGGTAGCAGCCCTAAAGGAAAACCTGACCTGACCCAAACAATAAATTTACATATGAAACACACACACATTATCATTTTAAAGCGCTTGCACAATGTCTATGACTTGAAAAATTACAGAATTTGGGAAGCTCTTCCAGGGAAATCAGCCATCTGAGGGAAAAACAAATTTTGCTTTTTTAGATATAAAGAAATTCTCTAAAGAATAGTGGGGAATTGTGGGAATGCATCAATCTTCAGGGAAATTACATATTTTGAACCCTGCTCAATGTCAATTTAAAAAAAATCCATTTATCTTTAAACCTGAAATGTCGGTTAGATCATTGTAATTCTCAGTTCGCAAATAAAACAGGGAGGAGGGATGGGAGGGTTCCCCCCTGTGTGCGTGGCGTCCCCTGCCCTGTGTGCATGCGTGTTGCATGCCATGCGGGTGTGTGTGCGTGCGTGTGTGTTCTTTTTGAATTGTTGTTTCGCATTCATTTCTATCATGCAGGTGAGACAGTTAAGAAAGTAGATACTGAACTGCAGGGACAATTAACTTAACAACTTTAAATTTAGATTCTATAGGTGAGACCAAAATTCTAGGTGGATGCTAAATTTGTAAGTGTGTGCATACAGTATTGT